>VNWY01000258.1:0-59234 GCA_009869845.1 Pseudachorutes palmiensis
TTGTGGAATGGAATGATAAGCAATTTTAAACCACTTCGCAGTTTTGGTCTGCGGGTTGGATAATTGTAACACGCACTTTAACAGTCACATCTTCCAGTTCATCTTTTAGTTGAATAATTCCCGTATTCGAGTTGCCATGAACAGAGTTACGATTGGGCGCCTTCTCCTGGTGGCAAAGGCCAATGGCTTGAGACGCACGGTTTTAAATTCGCAGCCCCATCTTTCTCAGTTACAGCGGAGATGGTTTGGTCTTTGTCCAATTGCCCTTATGCCAAGGGACATGTCGCTGCCCTACACAGAAGAAGAACTGGATGGCCTCCGGAAAAACTTTAAGGCTGCGAAGACCTACAAGGACGGCTACGTTTCGACGAGCGACTTCTGGGAATTGTACAAAGGAATGGATTGGGAGATCAGCCAAAAGGAAGGCGAGGCACTGGTCCTTTTGTTCGATTTTCACCACAGAGGGAAATTGGGGATGGAAGAATACATCGAATATTGTCGAACCTTTCACAAGGCAAGTACTTGGGTGAAATCATTTGCCAAGTATTGCGATGAGAATAATGATGGGTTCATTCAACCGAATGAGTTTCAAAATCTGTTGAGAGTGGTTCAACTGTTTTTCCCAAATTCGGGACTTCGTGATGTCTCGTTTGAACAGTTTACAAAGGAAGCGGATTTGGGGAAATACGGGAGGGTGAGCGTCAACGATTTAGAGAAATGGATTGAAAAATATACAGAGGGTGTGAAGTATGTTACAAAGAAATAGAAAGGAAGCGAGTACATAAAGAATTAATTGGTTTTAAAATACAATTTGACAATTTCAAATTAAAAATATTAAATTACGTATACTGTATTGTATTTATTCGTGATAATTACTTTTGATGTTGTATAAGTGTCATAAATGACTCCTTGATTCACTATTATAAAAGCTGCGAACTTGACCTTTAGCGGTGAGAGGTTGCAGTTTTATCGCCATTTTGCTTGACTTGGATTCTCTCTTTCCTTATAGGCTCTTTACTTCCAGCTTGCGGGAGTGGACGACCATTTAATTCTTGCAAATGCTTGACCGCTGTTGATAAAATGTTGAGCTTTCTACGAGCCCAAAGCCACATTTCTCGAATAACCCGGCTGACTGTCCGTGTTCGTGGACGCTTTTTCTTTACAACAATTTCAGACTGTGGTAAACTGCTAGTTTGCTTACGACTGATGCTCCTTACTTTAATTACTACAAAGAAAATGAAGGATGCACTCAGTCCAATTGCTAAGCAGTAAAAAGCTCCTGTTAGCGTCCGCATTTGAAGTGGTTTTGAAGCTTCTTCTTCAACGTAACTTTCAAATTCCATGTCCGCATCCATCATCCAATTCAACCTTTCAGATCGACTGAATTGAGCATCCATTCGAAACCACTTATTAAAAAGTCCCATATCCAACGCTCTCAAGATTACCGAGTCAAAGTCTTCTTTATATGTTGCATCCTGTTGCATCGTCAGTCCACCGGGAATAAAGAAAATAGAGTCCGCCGCTCGGACAAATGGAAGTTGCCCAGACTTGTCTGTAAAATTTTGATTACCGACGTAGTCTACGACATCATACCAAGCGATGCAACTTGCCAGTCGGCTTTTGTCAAGCACTGCGGCAAAACACTGGACATCGTTTGGTTGGAGTTCAATTTTCTCCAGGATTTTGTGATGCGTTGGATTATTTGAGGCCTTCAGCCTGTCCACCCCAAGTCCTTTGATGTACTGAAGAATCAGGGAATACTCTGAATTCACCAATTCCTCGAATGTCGTGGGAATTTCAGATTTTTCACTAAAGAGGAGGGAGTTCATGACCTTTGACTTGTACGCTGTGCTAAGAATCATTGTGACGATGAACCAAGTAGATAGGATACATCGTGTAGAGTTCATTGTGCATCCGGGGTTTGTTGACGACGTCATTGCAGCACCTTGTTCAATTGTTATTCTCCAGGATTTTGTGATGCGTTGGATTGTTTGAGGCCTTCAGCCTGTCCACCCCAAGTCCTTTTATGTACTGAAGAATCAGGGAATACTCTGAATTCACCAATTCCTCGAAAGTCGTGGGAATTTCAGATTTTTCACTGAAGAGGAGGGAGTTCATGACCTTTGACTTGTACGCTGTGCTAAGAATCATTGTAACGATGAACCAAGTAGATAGGATACATCGTGTAGAGTTCATTGTGCATCCGGGGTTTGTTGACGACGTCATTGCAGCACCTTGTTCAATTGTTATGGCATACAAGTTCCTAGAAATCCCCGTAATCCTCATTTTCATTCCTCGTACTGAAAAAAATTACATTTAAAAACAAAACCTTTTAGAAAATGACAAAACGTACCGCGGATGCATATCCATATCGCTACTATTAAAACCAAGAGGGAAATTATCGTCGGAATCCACACATCTGCCGCAAGAGGACGATATATTGATCGCCACGTATAAACTTCCGATGGCTTTGGAACCACGAATGTGAGTCTAGCGTAGTTGAACGAACGTGTATAAGCGACAGCTTGACTTCTTTGAAGTGTGCAGCCAATCGGGGTCGTGAGATCTGCGCGGTCGTAGTGCACATCCCCAACGGCACCGCCCCACCTCCCATTCTGGTCTTTAATTCCAGTCCCACCACCACCAGTAGATGGGAAATAAATTGCACTAAAATTAAACCTCTGGATCAAATGCGGGAGAATTAAGGCATTGATACCACGCCGAAGTGTCCATTCCCCAGGATTATTTCCAGGATTCAGCTCCGCAAACCATTTGGCAAGCACCGGAACTGAAATCCTGAGGGGTTCTCCGCCAAACGAGTCTGATTCAAGATGGTTTCGAAATATAGCCTGTCTTGAACAAAGACCGCACCCCACTACATCCGTTGAGTCAAGAATACTGAATGCTTTTTTATACTGGGAGTAGGATTTTAGCTTCACTTCACCTCCCTCGGTTATCGTCACTGCCGATTTGTATTTGATTTTTGGTTTTGGCGCAGTTAGCAATTGGTTCACCATTTCGTCCTGTCCGAATGACATAAATAGGAAATAGTCTTTCCGCATTGAAGATGCGTATGAAATCTGAGCTAGATTTCTAGCCGTCGTTCCCAGCGATGTTTCATCGTCAAAGGTTACCAAGACAAGGGCGCATGGACGCCGCTTCTTATGCTGCAGCTCCCATCGCTCGAGTTTCTCGCTAGAAGGGACACCAATGTAGAACGTTGAAGATTCAGGAAATTGTTCTATCCTAATACCATCCTGCTGGAGTCCTCCAACTAGTACGATAGCACACATCTTTAAAATATGTCGTAACGATTTCTTCCACGAATTTCCCAATGTCACACTGAGCTCCACGAGGAAGTAGCAATAGCGCTAATAAAATGGTGAATGACACTGGCGACATTGCAACACTTTGGACTCGAAATGTACACACCAATTTATACTCCAGGTCCCTTTTATTTCATTAATCAGCCAAAGAGACAGAAGTTTTAATAATTCAAATCTAATAGCCATTTATTTTTTCCAGGTTTACACGACGTGTGAGTGACAAACACAGCGCGTTTGGACACACTTCATATGAAATTCTTATCTTTTCTCTTACAATGAAACCTAATAGGTTAAACTGTATAAAAAATTACTGAGTTTTGGCCAATTTATTTTCCGAAGGACACAATCCGTCTTGTTAGCAATCTCTGTCTATTAGCGCTTGTCTAACTCAATTGTTTATATTTCTGGCGTCAATGGAATAAGAGAAGCAAAAAATGTTAACAGCTCATAGCAAAATGCTTTCCGGGAGGATCTTCGGTGGTATTTTGTGGCTTATTTCTTTTGTCATGTAGGACTCAGCATATGCTGAGTTTTGGCCATAGTAGGGTGGATTCAGCATCTTACTCACCAGATTGAAAACTCTTCATTGCATTCTTCTACAGCTAGCTTATAAATTGTAAAGAATTCCAAAGCAATGGGTGCTAAAGTTTATGCCAATTGGCTATTCACAAGCGCTGGTAAACTTGGTGAGCCACTTCCGTTCGAAGTCACTGGGAAGGATATTAAGGAACTTGTCAATCAGGCCGTGGGTCAGAACAAGGTGGTCATTTTTTCAAAATCAATCAGTCCACATTGTCACCGGGCCAAGAAGGTAAGCGCACTTATTATTAGCGAAAAATAAAGATAAAAGGAAATAGAGAATTTCGACATATTTTGGGCACATTTTGGGATCTTTCCCAATTTTCCAGAAATTTCGGATGTGCTAAAAGCTCCATTTTCTTTTTTAGATTTTTGACGAACTCAATCAGAAGTATTCTGTCGTTGAAGTAAATAAATTGGCAGAGATGAGCGCAATACAGGATGTTCTGAACGAAATAACAGGAGCTAGAACGGTTAGTCCAATAGAAAAAGATAGCGGTGATTTACTAACTTATATAATTTTATTAGGTTCCGCGTGTTTTCATCAATGGCAAATGCATTGGGGGAGGAGCTGAAACAGCAGAACTTCTTGAAAAAGGAGAATTGCAAAAATTGCTCGAGTAATCAAATGAATGATGAATGTTTAATTCTTGACTCTTCAATTTGCTTCATAATGCACAAATGTGTGGGAATACTCGTCGCAATTTTCTTCCAATTGGGCTGCTAAATGTGGTTGTCAAAAAGCTATATTTTGTAAATAGCAAGTCGCATTCTTACAAAAAAAAATTTATTTTAAATAACTTGTTACGTTTTGTAAATTCAAACTGTCATTAAAACTTCTTCTAAAACCTTCGAGAAAAACTTCTTCTAAAACCTTCTGAAAAACTTTTTCTAAAAGTCCAAATCAGGCTCTACGCGAATGTGTCATTTTGTATCCTAAAATGTAAATTGCCTAATTTACGCATAATTGCGTTTCTGTCAAGAGATTCGAAATTGTTTTTATTTAAGTTCCTCAGTTTTCTCATAGAATTTGAAGTAGATAAACGAGTGAGTAATTAATACAAAATAGTTTATAAGAAAAGTTCACTCCTCGATTGCCTCTATTCTGTAGTGCGCGGATTCTAAGGAACAACGGAATCTATAAAAAGACACTGGTGAGGTCATTAACCCTAAATATAATAGCATCACGTCCTTCTCGTTGACAAACTCTCGGATTATTAAGGAATTTTGTGTGATTGTCAACAACTACTATACAAATGGAATTAAGAATTTTCGTGTTTGTGGGTGAATTAGGTTTGAAAAAGGAAGTTAAGTTTTATGATAAAAGTGTAAGGGTAACTTTTCCATCGGTATTCTTCAGGATCTCAACTACTTCGTGATGATAGAGTCCCTGAAGGCTTCGGTCGTTTATACTCAACAGTTGATCACCGCGTCGTAGCGTCCCTTCCTTTGCAGCCGCACCTTTATCGAATATGGTTTTTATGTAAATTGGTAAATTCCCTTGCTGTGAACCGTAGCCTCCTGCAAAATATCAAAATAGATTAAATTCAGAGTGAAATTGAGCTTAGAATTTAAAAGAAAATAACTTACCAACTATCGAGAACCCAAGACCATCGACTGCCCGTTCAAGGACGATTGTTTTCAGTTCCGGTTGTGGTGACGTCATTGAGTGGCAACTACTTGAAATAATACTGATTGGGGGTGCACCGTTGGACTTTGGCTCTAACGGAACTAGCACAGGGTCAGTAATTGGCAGGCTCTGAAGGGAGGAAGCACTGTGTGTGTCCCTGTGGAAATAGAATAAATTAACCTTGCAAATGTTTCAAATGAAATAACTTAGGCTTACCGATTTTGTAAGCTAAATTATTGCCTTATTTGCAGCATAAAGGTAGAAAAAGTTGTAGTTGTAAGCGACAATAATTTACTATGAAATGTACACTGCAATGTAAGCTTACCTATGATCAATGTTAGAAGGAATGATAGTGGAAGTTATGAGTTTCTTATTCAATCCCACTTTGAATCGACCAATCTTCATTTTAATCGTACCCATTGCCGTCTTTAATACTGATGCAGCTCTGCACATAAAAAATTGAATTAAATTAAAACAAATTGCTTTTATATATTAAAGTAAACTTACTCCTCTTGTGAAGCTTCTTTGAGATCCTTGCCACAGACTTCGAGGATTCGGTCACCTTTCATGAGCCGACCGTCAGCTTCAGCAGCTCCACCTTAAATACAAGTTTGTCCTTAGAAATATTGCACTTGAACGACTTTTAGTAAATATTTAACCTGGTACAACATCAGAGATGAAGACCCCGCTTCCATTTTTCCTTGATACAATAGACAGCCCAAGCCCTTTCCCTGATTTCTTGGTCAATTCCAGCTCGAGCAGTTCATACATTTCATCTTCCACAACTTCATCCCTGTAGATGACCATTTTGATCCTATTCGGTGTCTGCCGTAAGGCCGCGAGGGCCCTACTATGTGTAATATTTTGAAAGTTTTCATTATTCACAAAGAGTAATTGATCGCCGGGCTTGAGCCTCCCATCTTTTGCAGCTGCCCCATCTGGATACACTTCTTGGATTATTACTGAACCCTGAAATGGTTAATGGTTAATCAATATCTCAATAATTCAGTGTCCTGTTCCTCTTACTAAAAGCGTATCCTGGCCACCGAGGATGGAAATCCCTGAAATGTTAACCCACAAAATGATTGACGTGAAACCATATCATTACGAGACAGTTTGACTCACCCAATCCCCTGTCTTTATTAATTTCAATTGTTGTCTCTTTCCCAGGATGGATTTCACAGGTTGCCGGGTTTGACTCTTCATCGTGTCTACCTTTGCCTGCAGCGAATTTATTCATGGACGTCGTAGGAGAGACGGAAGGCGTCGTATGTATATTAGTGGGCGATGGGATTGTCGATTTCGATGGCGGAGCAGGTGGTATAGGCGTAGGTTGAGTATGTTGTGGCATCATTAACACATTCGTTGTCGGTGGTGGGGTCGGAGATGTGGATTTTCGTAAGAGCGATACGAATTTAGAAGGCGATGGAATTTTTGAAGGTTTCGGAGGCAATTCTAAAACACAGATTATTTATAATCCCACGAGAAAACCGAAAGCACAATTAAACTTACATCAGCACATGCAAAAGAATGGCAGAAAGAGAACATGCAGAGAGAAAAATTGGCAGAGAAAGAAACGTTTAGGATTTTGAAAGCGATTAGAAAGTTAAGTTTAGAAAGGACTTACTTGGCTTGTCATTTTCATTTCCTTTCCCATCGTCAAGAATCGTTTTCAGTTCCTTTTCTTCAGCTGCCTTTTCTTCCTTGGCCTTGGCTGCGTTGCAAACGACCAGGGTTACGCTACCTTCGGTCTTTTTCAAAGTCCCAGCGGCCTAAAAATTAAGAAAAATTGTCACGTCTTATTTTTAAAATTCATCACTTGGCTATGCATTGTAAGCTTACATGCTCATAGTCCAGGCCAACATAATCCCTGTAAAACACACAGTAATTGAATTAACCACGTTAGAAGTGTAACGTCAGTGTTATTATTAGTTTAAATTGCTCCTTACATCCCATTGACAGCGAGGATCATATCACCCACAAATAATCCCGACTGTTCCGCCACACTTCCTTCTTGTATATCCGATATAAATATCCCTTGCCCCAATTCGCCATGTTTCCCTATAAAAATCCACACGGTGAATGTTGTAATAATAATGTTGTAATAATCGTTTACTTTACCTTCCATTATCATGATCCCCAATCCACCGCCAGTCTAGACACGCAAAGCAAACAAAAAAGTAATTATTGAATTTTCCACTTTTGTTGGTTATTGTTTGTATATTATTAATTCTGCGGTGCTTACCTTCCTGAGAGTGATGACCCGGAGTCCTCTGTAGCTAGAGTACCTTTCCTCCGGTTTCTGTTCATCAGAATTTGATGAGATACACATTAGATTCAGAAGTTTTCCTTTCATCTTGTTACAAAACTTTGACAACGACGCCACCCGAAGTGTATTTAACTAACCTCAGCCTCGAGTGAGATGGGGAAGTGAACTACAGGAGCCACAGAGAGTTCAGAGAGAGCATTAGGCCGCCTGCCAATTAGAAGGATAAAAGAAAAATGATTTATGATTAGACCACAGATGAGGAGGACAATGCAAATTAGGCTAATGAATTCAAACCGTTTGGTGCCACATGGGAAATGGCTTAATTATACCAGATGCTTAAAAATTTCGTCATTTACCGGAGGACGATGAGTTTAATATGGTCGTGCGGTAGGGACTTAATGAGGGCAGACGCATTCAGGTGACATCGTCCGTACAAAAGGTGACCATTACACTCCAAGATCTGGAATTTGTTAAAAAAAAACGTGTGGGTAAACATCAGAGAAGGGAACACTAAAGGAGTACTTCAAAGTACCTCGTCTCCAACTTTGAGCCGTTTTGTATTATGAGCTTCTCCATGCGGATTAATTCCACAAATAAACTGGAAATGAAAAATCCTTTAGATTTCGAGTAAAGAGCTCTTGAGAAATGCGACTCCTTACCACCGCCATTTTATTCCTGTCTTTGTGTCCAGCGAGTGAAAGCCCCAGAGTCCTTGACGAAGTTTTCACCAAGTCCACAAGGAGCACTTGATTCTCCGAGCTTCTCACCAACTCAGCCCATCGCTTCTCCACTTTCACTATAAACCAAATGCACCATTGATTTTTAATAAAGTTAAAATTGATAATTACTTTAACTTCCTTACGTGTCGTGTATCCAAATTCATCTTCAGTTTCCGGATCCTTACCCATTTCCTCTTTGCTCCTCTTTGCATAGCCTGCACTGGCACGATCGATCTGAGATTTAAGAAAACAAAAAAAATCTGGCTCAGGTTCCCTTTTCGCATGAGTGCTGTCCGTCGAAACGAACTTCTCCAGCGCCGCGGCCCTACGTGAGGACACTTTGAATGAGATGCTGCTGGAGTCGCAAGGACGTGTGTAGCCTCACATAATCAAGTCCCAGCACATGTCACTTCCTGTTGTGTGCTGGCAGTAGAGGATTCTCCCGGAGTTTAAGCCACTCATGTGCATCAGGAAGAACAGAAGCATAGATGCTTTCACTTTCAACTTTTTATGCCGCCTCTGCAAAAGCCAGCAGTTCAGCGGTTTAAGTTGGAAGGTTTTCCTCAAAAACGCTCCGCTCGATAACCTTTGGCTGTGTTCGTCACTTTGTCCCAGACTCTCCCAAGAGAGAGAGGATTGGCCTACTGCCATTCTTTGGCCAGAGGATCTTAAACACGATCTTATTTACAGTATATATCAATCACTTACCTCAATTCCTGCTTTGGTCAGAACTCGTCCTTGCAATTGTCCATCTTCATCTTCAGAAGAATCCGATTCCGGTGAGGTGTCAACGACGGTTGGGTTTGGGGCTGAAGCCGCCTCTATTTTCTCTTGGATGATTTGCTTCTCCTCATCAGGGAGTCCGTGCTTAATTAGAAGATAAAAACGAATAATTAACGCCTGCGCCTGCTTCATTGTCTCTTTATTGAATTCACTAAAATTGTGAGCGTGTGTGAGAGAGCTAGAAATGACTTTTGTTATTTGGACATCTATCATGAGAGAGAGCACCGGAAGGAGGTGGGAGGCTATATATTATTCCTCCTGTCGTTTTTGAACGATTTGGTGAGAGACGCCATTGATCACGACGATGGATGAACACGTGAGGATCAATTCTGCTAAGGCAAGGACACCTTGGAGTGTCAATTGGAGCTCAACTCTCCAGAGGATTTGCATTGGTTTGGTTCCGGAGACAAAGAGAGGCGGAGCCAAAAGAGAAGAATCCTCCGCCTCCTTAATTCAAATTCTAATTTTCATTTCCTTCCCCCATCATCTCACACTACTGCAAATACACAAAAGAAACAAAAAAACGGAAACGTAAGGTTGAGGGTTCAATTAATTGATTGTTGATTTTATACTCCTAAGCGATTACTACTCTACATTAAGTCCAAGCATTGAAATCAAAAACTTTTGTTCAACTACAAACCGAGGTAAATCAAATGGTATGAAGCAAAACCATTTTACAAAACTAAACTTGCTTGGCCCGCCTAAGTATAAGGAATAATAAGGAAAAATAAAGAGGGTGGGTGGGATTTTATTTACAGCATCATCTCTGACCTTTGACCTTTCGTTAAATTAAAGCCCTCAAGGGAAAGAAGAAGGAAATTTTATAAGTTTTGTTGAAGGAACCAAACCAATCCAATTTGCTCTGTGCTCTGATTCTCCAAGTTGCCAGACGAAAACGACAAGAAAAATTTGCGCTTCTTTTTTTTTGTTATTTAGGTTAGGCTAACCCGTTAAACGCGCTTGTGTCGCACAACGCCACCACCACCACCACCATTTTGAAAGAAGCATGAAAGGCCTGTCACGCTGTGACAGTCATTTTTATATTTTGTATAAAAAGCATTTTTCAAAATGAAAAAACGAGTTGAGAAAATCATGCACTGACGACGACGACGCATGACAAGAAGAATTCAGAAGAAGGAGAGCAGACGACAGTGTTAAAAGAAGATGAAAAGTCACCTGGATTAGTTCTGGCGTTGGAGCTCGCTCGACTGGAGTGACAATGGAAGGCTCGACCTTCACAATGCTCGACTCCTCGTCAGATTGGACTTCCTTCTCGTCCTCGTCCACCAAGTCTGCCCCATCGCCTACATCCATGTCATCATCGACCTCTGAAATGGTTTCTTGTACTGGTTTCTGAGTCACTTTGTCACTCTCTTCAGTCGAGGTGGAATAGCATTCGGTCGACCCATCTCCAGAATGCGTTCTCGAACGGGTTGTGGTGCAACTGGAGCTTGTGACCGTGCTCTCGCTGTTTGTTGTGGTTTCGCTCGTGCAACATGAGCTCGTGGTGGAATGAGATTGGGACTGAGATCGAGACTGTCCAGTGTGGGAATGGGATGTGGTGTCAGAGGACTTTGAGGCTTCAGACTCATCAATGGAATTCCCCATACCTTCAGTCTATAAAGAGCGGACAAGCGGAAATGAAAACCCAACCACCGAAAAGAGACAGGAAGAAAGGAAATGAGAGGACACTTCAACGTGGAACATCCAGAGTCCAGAAAACTCACCCATTGAACGAGACTTTGAACTAAAAACCGGACTGGATTCCCAGCAGCTCGGATGATCTCAACCGCCTTTTCGTGGCTAGCTGCTCTCAAGCTCACGCCATTTACCTAAAACGGAATTTACCGTATAGTGCAATCTCCTTAAAATGAAAGCGCAGATGTTCCGTGTCTTTTAATAACAGCCGGAAAGGTTTAGAAAAAGTACCTCCAGAATCATGTCCCCGACACACAGACCTTTGGCTGGACCGAGCTACAAGAAAAAAACAATTTGAAAAACCCTATATGACGTACATGCTCTGAATTCTGAGTCTGAACAAAACCTACCTTGACACTACCTGGCTTCCCCGCTGGACTATTTGGAAGCACGTTTTTAATAAATATCCCAGAAATGGCGGTCGTAGAGTGACCTTCGGCTCCACTAGCGTTGTACAAATCCACTTTGCCACCAACGATGCTGATCCCTAAGCTTTTGTTTGGCTCTCGGTGGATCTCAACCTGGCAAAATTCCAGAAAAGTTTCGCATTTTTCTCCAATTAAAACCGAGTAAAGTTAGCTTACGAGTTTCTCAGGGCCCCAGTGCCTTGCCATAAGAACTGATGAGCCTTCGTTCCCTCCACTTGCGCTTCCACTTCCGGAATCGGTTGAAGGCGCTGAGCTCAACTCTGCATGAGTCGCTGTCGCCGGCAATTCCACACGGTTCACTCACATCCATAACCATCTTGGGCTCTTCAACTTCAACAGCAGTGACAGGCAATGGTTGAGCTAAGGATGGTGGTGGGGACTGCGCTGCAGTTACCAATGGCGCCTCTACTTCAGGCGGCGACGGGACTTTTTCCTTTGCAGAACTCGGCGGTGACGGGAAGATTGTGATGTGAGTCACGACTCGTTTTTGATTGTCCACGGATCCTTGTGTCTTCCCTTGGCTTATGACGTCGGTGTTTCCGTTATTCAATTGGACCACCGTTGTTGTCACAGAGTTCTTTGGTGGGGAAGTCCCATTAATCTCAAGCGACTCGGCACGACTTGATGAAGGTGCTTTCACTTTGATCGCCTCTTCACCATCCAATGGAGGACGGCGACTGGAAAATGAGGTAAAACCACATCAGAATTGAATTTGGTAAACTGGATTTGTAAAAATGGACATTGGTTTTACCTAGGGAGTTCTTCTGTGGCTGTTGGTAGTGGCAGTTCTCCTTCCCGACTGAAACATGAAAGTATGTAATGAGATTCGAAAGGAGGATCGCTGGAAGCCCTGGAAGTGATAAAAACTACTAATGGGATTTCCAGGGAGGAATGAAAGGGACAGTTTGAGCGTGGTGGTATCGATCCCAATGTATAAATTAAATTAGTCCAGTCGTCCCCATCTGCTCTTGGCTGGAGACAGGGTCTTAATGGCTCCAACATCCGGATCGTTTATCGCTTTATTTACGACATGAACAGCATCGGAATGATTCCACTTACCCGCTGCTAGACTGTTGCTTCGTGTTGTAAAACTGAGTTGTACCCCGGATCCCAGTTACCCCCATTTGTGTAATTAGACGCTCCGTTGCTACCGGCGGTGGTGGCTGTACCTTCACCTAGTTTATTAGAGAAGTCATTGGGTCAAAGGAAATACAAGAAAAAGGTAGAATTTGCTGGAAAAGTAAAACTGGAAAGACACGCCCAAAACCCTCATGCACAGAAAATAAAAGGTAAACAAAGCTCACACGGTTGGCTGGAGATGAGGGCCCTTCAAAGTCCCGCCCGTAGTTTTGCATGCAACAATTGTGTCACTCTTTTATTAAAGTTTCATTTGGCGTGATTGTAAGCAACTCTACTCACTATTGCTGCATTGCAGAAGCAAATCATCAAAAATCAGTGTGAAAATGAAGAAAATGTGAAGAAGTTTAACAGTCCATGGAAGAAGGGGGGTCAAAAATGTGAATTATTTTTACTTGATCGACGCCACGCCCAGAGACTGCAGTGGCTATTTCATCCTCTTCAAAGAGCGGTGGACGACTCACAGGTAATGGCGGTGGAGGTGCTTCCAGCTCCTATTTAGATACACAGAATGTTTTCACATGCAAGGCTCAATGGTAATAAAACTCCATATATACCTCTTCCTCATCTGTTGTTGGAGTGGCAGTCGTCCCGTCCAATGGCAATGGTTTTGCTACGACAATTCTAACGACTCCCTTGGGAGCGGCTTTGAGTGTTTGTACCTATAGAACAACAGAGAAAGGAAAACAGTAATTTCATGATTGCCTCTTTCCTTTGCCTGTAAAAGTAATGATAGAACTCACAGCGTAATCAAGTGATGCATTCTCCAGATTAATTTCATTCACAGCCAAAAGTCGATCTCCAGGTATAATCCTGGATAATAAAAAAAATAGAATTGGAATAGAATTTCCTAATTTCCGGGGGAGTCATAAAGACTCTATTGTTTGTTAGGTTTAAACCTTCCGTCTTGCTGTGCAACTCCACCAGGTACTAAACTCCTTATGACTATCACGGTATCGGCAGAGTTCATGGGATCCTGGTAGTCCAAAATGGAAAACCCAAGTCCTCGATCTCCCTTGAATAATTCAATGATGTGAGGTTCTGAACTCCACATTGCAAGGCCAGTGAGTGGCTCCAGAGAGCGACTCTTCACTTTGGACAGGGAGACTTCCGTCTTGTCGGTGGAAGCGAGTGAGCCGTCGGATTTGGCCTTGATAAGACGCTCTGAGACTTGGGAAAGGAGCAAATCCTGCATTGAGCCACCAAGGAGATTCTGCAAGAAAATCCGTCCATTCAAAGAAAGGAATATCAAATGATTAGGGAGGAGGTTCTAAAACGCACGTCTTCCAGGCCTACCCTTGCAGCAAAGGCATTTTTGTCCTGGGATGTGTCAATAGGACGAGGCAGCGGATGACCAGGTCGTCGGGCACAAACGATACGAACGGCAGCTGGAAGGTCCTTCAGAATATGAACGACTTCCACATGATTCAAACCAAGGAGTCGTCTTCCGTTAACCTAATTTGCCAGAAAATATTATTAACACAGAATATTTTGATAAATTGTGCACTCTGAGAAACATTTAATTACCTCCAGTAGCTCGTCGCCACTGATTAACTTTAAGCTTTTTCCAACTGGTCCATCTACAGGAATAAAAGCAAATAAATTATATACGCTCCAACTCTCATGACAAGTGAAAGCCGGCCCTTTGGACATGTAATAAGCTTGATTTGTTAGCTGTACCTGGAAGCACTGATCGTATGTAATGATGTGGCCTGACTTCTCGTCCGTCTTCCACGTCCACGGTTCCCTCCAAACTAATCCCAAGTCCACCTCCGTCTTTTCCTTTTGTAATTTGAGCTACCACGATATCACCTAGAGCAAGAGAGGGGAAAAGATCAGCTAAAGTCGTTAAGCTGGACTGAAGCGGAAGTGAGTTCATTACAGTCGGGTCCCATGATTCTATTCCATTTTGCCATAATTGCTGCCTCCACTGTGGGAGAAATCTCTCCCTCATAGCGTGTATCAATAAGAATTTCCAAATCCTCCAAATCCAATTCTCGGTTTTCTGTTTCCACCACAAGCTCCTCATCCTCTTCGTCAAAGCCTTCAGAAGGGCCAATCATCTCTTCGTATCCTTCCTCTTGATCCTAAATTAATTAAGCCTTATGTAACAACATGTCAAATAGCGTGACATGGTCTTCCCATGGCTCACCGAATCAATTGGCTGAGGTAGAGATAAAGCTGACACGGATGATGGAGTAGGTGGCTTCTGTTGCTCGGAATGACTAATGGCGGATTGAAGCTGAAAAGCGCCAACAAGATGAAATATTTTAACCATAATTCACCTTTTATACTCTGCGATCTGACTTTTCATTTTAGCCTACCTGGTCGTATTTCTGTCCGTAGTTGTACCGTTCCAGTTTGAGATAGACGACGTCCCCAGTTTGCCTTAGGACTTCCACTGCCTCGTGATTTGTGAATCCCTGGAGACTCTGTCCGGTGACTTCAATAATGCGATCATTGATGGCTATCTTCCCTGAAATGTCAGCAGCCGAACCTTCGCTGATGGATTTCACAAATATCCCCGATAATTCCTCTAGAGACGGAAGATATTGAACAGTTACAATGAAAAAGATAAAAGATAAATGTACTGTGAAACTCAATTCTTTTTTACCTTTTTCACAGACGTAGCCAGCAATTGTGATTCCAAGTCCATGAGCGTCTTTTGCCAGTTCAACGTCAACAATCTCAACTTCCGGAAGCATGGCGTCGTATCGGCCATCAGAGGAAAAGGAAGTTCCCATTCCGTAGCCATTCGCCTGTATCAAGTGTCTCTCCAACTCTTCCGGGTCTCCGAGAATCTTTGTCGGAACAATCAGGGCAGAACTACTGATAGAATCCGGTGAATTCGGCTCACTAGGTGCAAGTTACAGTTAAAGAAAATGTCACACACGAAAGAAATCTACAACGCAATTTCCCTTTTACAATAAGCTTACCAAGGTCTTGCCACGACAAGTCTAACTGAACTCCCACACTGCCTCAGAACAGCTGCCACCTGGTCAGAGCCCATTCCCAATAAATTCACATCTAGAAACATAAAACATCTTGTTGAGTGAGTGGCCATGAATCCTGTCTTATCTGTCATCTTCAGATAACTTGGTTTCCTCGTTTACCAGAAATCTGAAGAATGTGATCTCCACTTTTAAGTCGTCCTTGACGATCGGCGACCCCACCCGGGAGAATGGTTTTCACCACCACGCCCGTACTTCTGCCTCCAATTATTCCAAACCCGAGTCCAGTCCCGTCGTTTACCAAATGAATAGCCTCCACTTGACTCCATTCCGTGTTCAGTACCATCTCAGTTGACTTGGAATCTTCTGAAGTGGGGGATGAGGGACGCTGGGGTGAAATGGATGGAACTCCCAGCGACCCCAATCCAATGGCTTTACCTGGTAACAACGTAAAACCATTATTAAATTGAGATTTAAAAAAGCCACAGTTCAGAAGTTTAAGCTCCTCGAAGAAAGAAGAATTGTACTATTATATTTCTCCAAAGCCTCCAAAACTTCTAACCCCGTGGGTGAAGAGGACAATGGGATTTCCTCTTATTACATTCGCCAAAAGTGAAAACTTTTTCCTTTCCAGAAGGAGAAATAAAAGAATACTTTCTAGGAGAATCTAATTGCGCGGAATGCTGAATGCCACTCATAATTTCTCTCTTGGCTTTGCAGCTTTACCAGTCTTACCAGGATCGGTTGAAAGCGTTGGTTCAAGTGCCCTTGCAACCACAATCTCAACTTCTCCTTTCGCTTTCTGCAAAATCCCAATGGCCTGCTGATGTGTGATTGCAGAGTCTAAAAGACAAAGAATATAAAATTTTATATCATTTTGATTTATCTACTTATTTAATACCTAAGGCAAAGTCGTTGATTGCAAGAATTTGGTCTGATTCGAATAATCTTCCATCTCTGAAAAACAAGAAGAAAATCCCAATTTACGTGGATTTAGACATTTTATCTCATTAAATCATTAGCGCATCTCTTCTTCCGTACTATAAGAATAGATTGATGATCTCAGGATTTCTTGGGGATGATCCCTTTAGCATTTTTATATGAAAGGAGCTCATAAAAGGTTCCTCGACGAAAGGCGTCATTACCATCATCAACACGGCGGAACATAAACAAGGCATCGGAAAAAACGCCAAAAGCCAAGTTAGCATCTTAGTGAAAAGTCAAAAAGGCAAACTGCCAATATACCGTTGTCGTAAACAGCGGGTAATGCGACATTCAACTTATACCAAGCTAAACATGTTGCGCATATACTCAACATTCAATCTAGACTCATAAATTATGATAGAAGATGCCAAAAAGAATGGCACACAACCGATCGAACGGAGAATAGGCAAACAGTATATACAGAGAGAATATCAGAATATCCGGTTCTGGAGAAAACTTGGAACCTGTGAAATTTCATATGCCATCTCTAAAGTAAAGTGCTCTTGGGGGCGACATTATCGGAATCTCAAAATTCAATAATAAACCCATTCACTTCAGCCGTTTGCCTAAAAGCAAATTATCATTTTGAAAGTCGCTTTTGAAGACTCGATTTACTTTGCATGTTAACCTAATTAGCCACCGGAAGTGAAGGATTCCGTACCTGCTCAGTCCTCGTGGTCATGTCTCTTTCATATGTGTTGAGTTTACTGTTGATGATCGCGCCTTTTACACTTAAGCCTAATTTATGTCGTTTGGTCTCACATATTTCCGTAAGCACAATTCACTTGGATCCACAGACAACGTTTGAAAGGCATTGATGAATAAGACTTAGCGTTACATATTTTATATCCGGAAAGTTTGCAATTTGCCAGTGTTGTTCCGTGTGCTTTTTAGAGGGGAGAGGCTTGGTCTCTGTACAAACCGTCAGGTCGACCTTTCCTTCACGAACTGAACTTTGAGTTGCCTGAGCACCGTGGGTATCAGGAAGGCTGTTTGGGTGGGAGCAGCGCAAAAAGTGTCATTGATTTTGTAGCTCAGCAGAGGAGTGAAAGCAGTATAGTGTGGTTGTGCCTGACGCAACGGCGCATCTAATCTCACTTCGGTCGCTGAAAACTTTCTCCAAAACTAAAACCAGCACCAGCAGCAGAGCCTAGCCTACCACCGCCGTCCACATTTTCACAGCTACTTTCTCCAGAGATAAAAACAGAAAGCTGAAAACTCAACTAAAAACTCATTTCCTTCGCAGTCGAATAGGGTAGCTGGGATTAGCCAACAAAAACCAAAGAAAGGGGCGACCACCGCACCGCTAGGATTTCTGAACGTGATGAAGAAACCTCGCGCGCGTTTTTCTTTTGGTCCTAACGAACCCTGGGCCACTTATCCAAGCCTTTTTGGAAACAAAGGCGAAAATGACATGAGTGGGTAGTTGGTTTCACAAGTAGGCAGAACGTCCTTTTGTCAAGCCCAAAGAACAAGGAAATGGACTCAATAATTCATCATCTCTTTGCTCATGACTCTACCAGATCCTTTTTCCAGCAAACAACAACTACAATAGATCATCATTATCCTGAGACATGGAGCTCATAAAATATAAAAAGTAAGTAAGTGGGAAGTACATAAAGTACAAAACTCAAAAGTCCTGGAACACGCCATTGTCACACCCCAGTGAAGATCACGTTCATCCTTTTGAAGAAAAGAAAAAGAAAGTGGATGAATGGGAAAAATATCTAAAGCCTCCTCGTTTAAAACCTATTCGACTGGAGAAGATTATTCCAGAACGCCTCCTCTCTTTGGTCTTTGAGCTCTTCATATTTATTAAGGCCAAAAAATCAATATTAAGAGGGAATTGATTAAAAATACAAACTAACTCAAGGGGAGGACACTCCCTAACTATTTTCTCGATTTAATACAAATTCCAATTACACAAGGAGAGCCGTTTCTGTCTGGAGGCGATTCCTTCTATTTGCGCTTTACAACTTTTGATCTCAATTTCCCTTAAAAGCCTATTCAAAATGGAGATCACGACTACACTACAGAACCTGAGCGGATGAGTATAGGATGAAAACCATTTTGGAAAAGGACTATAGCACTCATGGTAATGAAAAATGCAAAGTGGAAATACATTCGAAATCATCAAAAAGGGTGCGCACCGCCGTGTTTCCTAACATTTCAATATCATATGACGTCTTTCGATCGTCTGTAATTGGATCCGTCGTTGTGCTCGGGGAGCCATGATGGAAATGAATGAAGAGAAAAGTAAAACAAAAAACTTTCCTTTTATACAACAAGAAGAAGAGGAATGATTTCCGTCGAAAGAGGAACCGACAGCTCCATAAATCCCTTTAGCAAACTCATCAGAAAATGTTACTTTTTTAGTATCCTTCAACAAGACAAGTTGATACCACCACTGCCAGCGCTACGGAGTTAAAATTGCTTATTTCTATAAAACAGACTCACCTCGCAGCGATTCCGTATGGTTGTATCTCCTGAACGAATATTCCAAGTTCCCCCTTGTCTTGACTCTTGAGACCAACGACGCTGAATCCCAATGAACTCCCTTCTGGTTTGAACAACTACCAGGAAATGGATAATTAACAATAAATACCAAGAATCCTTCCGAATTGTCCTTCAACTCACCTTGATTGTATGAATTTCTCTTCCCAGTGACGACTGCTGGATCAACTTTTCAAATTCACGGGCATAAATTGGTGTGGTAATCGGAGGAGGCGGAGCCTGAGGGTCCTCAGCCAACTGCAATTTTCATATAAGATAATTCTAAACCAATTAACTTGAAAAGCAAAGCAACTACTCTAACACTAACGCAGGCACAGGCTGTCTTACTTTCGGTATTGCAGGGAGCGGGGTCTTATCAAATGGCTCTCTCTTCTCATCCGGTGAAATCTTCAAAATTAATTTCCCATCGGTACTGATATCAAAATCATTCGTTGTACAAGATGGATGGCGTGTTAACTGTTCTTCCAAAGTGGCAACGGAATCCTGCAATAATGTATAATTTGTAAATAAATCAGCATATACTAACTAATAACTTAAACTCAAAAGTATTATTAGTGAAAGTGCATTGAAAGTAACTGTAAAAGTACCATAATATGAATACCCAGTACCTGTATTTTACATATCCTTTGGAAGACTGGATTGACCAAGACGGACAACAACGTATTGAGATCATGATTAACTTGTGACATGAGTCGTCCATCAACCCCTGACCCATGTTTACTCACTGCCACCTGGTTCTTCAATTTGTTCAGAACGTCCAGTGCATTGTACACTTCTGTGAATACAATAAGTAATTAGACACTGTAATTGACCATTGAGTTGACATGATAATTTGGTTAATTTACCTGGAGTTATTTGTATTTTTCTTTCTTTTGCGGGTTTTGCCCCTATGGACGTATTGACGCCGTAGTAATTCATGATCCGGTGTCCTCGTGACCTCTGGCCCTTGGGTATACTTTGTTAATCGAGTAGGAGGATCCCAAGCCCTAAGAACTCTTCTGCACCTGTCAGTTTAGGAAGCCTCGCCCTGCCCAAGGTCACATTCCACAGGGATCAAAAGAACCACTTGGAATTCTGCTTTTCCCAGATACCCAAAAAAATACACGCCTCATCAACCATCTACCGCCACACGCAAAAACACAACAAACCAACTTATGATATACACATAGGGTACAAAGGTCAAGTTTTACTGACATTTCATTCATGACAGGTCATGAAAATGTAAAATATGAGGTCAGTAAGGCCCGGATGCAAAGGTCGGTGCTACATAAGTATTCGAAGGTGCGGAAGTTGGAGCTGCGTAGACTGGCGGAGGGGGTGCTGGTGGGGACGTTGGGGCTGCGTAGACTGGCGCAGGGGGCGCTGGTGGAGGGCCATATTGTGGCGCTGGAGGCGACGGTGGAGCATATACTGGCGCTGGAGGCGCAGGCGGAGCATAAACTGGAGCTGGAGGCGCAGGCGCAGGTGGAGCGCCATATTGCTGAGGACCACAGGCACCAAGCCCGATCAAAGCCCCGATGAAAATGATCTGAAATCAAATAGATTTTAAGAGCTAATTCGGGTTATCTTTTATCTAACTTTTTACCTGTTTGAACATGTTCGCGTTGAGTTGGACTTTGTTGAACGGTTGAAACTGTGAATGACAGAAAGCCGTGTGGTCAGGTTTTATACCCGCGGTATTGCAAAAATGGTAGTGCAATTAGAATTAGTGAATTTAGAATTCGCATAAATCTTACTAATAAGCATGTAATGTTGCTCAACTGAGACTTTCGTTGAAACTTTCAAGATTTCAGAGTGCATCATGGACACCCGCTTATTGTTTACTGTCAATTTGCATAGCATCAGAGGCTTAATTAGCTTAACCTCTTAACATCTTAACCTGAAGCCTTTAGGTACTTTAATAGAGTCTTAAAATGTGGGGCTGTGGGAACTTTTTGTTTTACTGATGTGCATAAGTTTGTTCGTTTTTTAACGAATCTAAAATTATTATTTAACATTAATTAACTTGAGGTTTACATTCATAGTTAAAACAGCTTCTTCTGAACTCCATTTCCGAGCCGATTTTTTTAGTTCAGTTTATTAATTTTTGATCATTTAAGCTAATTTCACAATTGGTTGGATTTAAAGTCATTTCCAGGGAACTCGCATTATAAGCTTTGGCCTGATTCAGAAGTTGTATAGCAAGGGTATAATACACAAGAAGCATTTAAGTTATAAATTGGCATTGAAGAATTCGTATGCGTATAAAATATGTAAATATATATATTGATATAAACTCTCATTATTTGCGACTATTGAATTTAAGACAGCGTGTTCCAATTTCTCTCCATTTCATAATGACTCCTGCATAGGGATGAATTCCCAATGACCTTCCAGATCCAAAACTGCTTCTGGGAAGTATGTTTTGAAATGAATACCAGGCTCTGAGTGGTGCCATGCACACATGCGCAGTTCTGTGAGACTTGACACTTGCATAGCAAGACACGAGGACTCCGTTGGCCAAAAAAGTTCCGCCTTCAACCAAAGGGCAGAAAACTCCTTCTGACTTAATTATCTCCACTCTTGTGACCAACACAGGTGTCAGTCCTTGGTCTGCAATTGGTGGGAATTTTGATTGCAAAAGATGGTCACCAGGCTTCACAGCAGAAGCGGGAACAAACCCTAAAAAATTCAGAGGATTCCTTTTCTTAAAGTCAAATTATTACTTAATCGAGTCTTACTAGGTCCTGATGAATTGTAGAGACAGAGTAGATGGTCTCCTGTCACTTGGAAGCTGGAATCGTTTCCCACATGAATTTCCAAAAACTCCGCCACCTTGTGGTCATCGTAGTGAAGAAATGTGTAAAACTTTGATTTGGCGAAAGCACCATTTGCATAAGACCAGACGGAGTCCCCACGTTTCAAGTCATTGATTGGGACGTTTCCTCGATTGGCCGTGGCAATCTGAGTCGAGGCAGAAAAGCAGCAGCTACCACTTGCAGCTGCTGTTTCCGCTTGTTGTTTAGCAGCAGCACCGTGCTCTTTTGAAATCCTTTCTTTAAATAACGTCATTGGCGAATTCTTCTCAACGCCTTCCGCTGCTTTAGCCAGATACGCCTTAGTGGCTTTCTTCAGTGCCGACTTTTTGTCATCAGTGTCGCTCATGTTGTAATACGCTTCTAGCTCAATACTTTCCGGGATTTCCGTCACTGTGTCCAACTCCTTCACCGTTTTGATCCAAGCAATTAACTTGTCTCCGGTCAACTCCTCCGCAGTACTTACATCATAGGGCGGTGTCCCACCGTAGAAATTAACGGTAGAAGAGGACAGCATTGAAAACATTTCTTTGCAATCTGAATTCATCGATTTTCCATTCAAAGCAGCCTTAATTTTTTTCTGGAAAATGGCGTCCAAACCGCTTTCAAAAGCAATTTGGGATTTCTGGTTGACACTAAGTTTTGCCATTTCATAATGACACTCGATGGCAACGCGACCTCCAATGTGTAGACTTTTGATCAAATGGGTGCCATGTTTGTCAAAAAAGAGTTCGAACTGCTGTTGTTCAGTTTTTGTTTCACAACTTGTCGGTAGCTTGTTGATATCTGCCCTGAGCCCATCATTAATTTGGTCCTCGACCTTTTCGATTTCGAATTTCCCGAGGTAAATGTGATATGCAAACTTGATCCGTTCTGTAGATGTTTGGTGGTTCTTGTCATCTCCCCATTCAGCGCTGAGTTGTCCAGAAACAACGAGTGGCAGTTCAATCCCAAAGCCATATTTGTGTTTCTTGTAGTTTTCGTACTCCTGTTTCCTCTTGTATGACATCCGTTCAAAGGCTGTTTCTGATTTAGAGATCACAGTCACAATTATTGGAATTTGAATTCTGCTATCACCAATTTTCACAACTTTTACTCTCTGCTCGACCGCAAAAATGTTTGAAGAACGTTGTAATTGCGTTTTTGGGCAATAGCCTTTGCCCAAGTAGCAGAAGTTGGTGGTTGTCATTGTCGGTTTGGTACCAGTGTAAATTCCTAATGCCTTTAGAGCATTCCTTCCTTCTTGAATTTGGTTCTCAGACGGACTGATTCCGTAAAAGTCGATGTTACTACTTAATGGAAGGACTTTCTTTTCTGGGCAGTTGGGATGAAAGTAGTGGTACACGAATTGTAGACCAAGGTTGTCATTGTTCTGCGTAAAGCAGGATTCAATTGCCTCCAGCAAATTCAAGTAGTTCTTCTCACCATTTGGTAAAACGTAAAAGTCGCCGCAAATGTCTCCGTGATAAGACTCGTACTTGTTTTCGATAAAGACAACGGGTACATTTTCAATATCAAATGTTTGACGAATGATTCGTTGAATATCGGCCTTCATAGCTGCACACTTCATAGCAAAATGGGACTCGAATTCCATGGCACGGGTGACGACCACAATGAGATTTGGATGATCCTTGTCAAACATCCCAGAAGCTTTGATGTAGGCAGCAGATTTCCGAAATTTTGATTCGGGTTGAGCCACATTGTCCGTAGTGGAGGCAACGAAGAGGACCAGATTGGGATACACGGTGGGTCTCACAGTGACGCCCCTTTTTTCCAATTCTGGAACTGTGGAGAAGAGGTATTTGTTTAGCAATATATGTGTGTATATTATTATTAACAAAATTATTATTAACAGATTAGTGAAATATTTCATTACCAGAAGGACGAGCTTTTAACTCGGGGTGTTCATCTCTGACTAATTTAAACCTTGCAAAATTCTCGACATTTCTGTCAGGCTCCTCGTCCAAGGCGCCAGGAAAGTCGATGAATTTCAGCAATCCTTTGATTGGTGGGACCTCGGCTGTTATGGTCACTTCCTTGCTGTATTCGCAGATCCATCGAGTCCGATCAATCTCACCAGCGTAAATGTTGTTATCAAAAAATCGCCGGATAGTTGTCGATTTTCCTAAGATAATACAATTTTAAAAAGAAAATGGCTGCGATCTTTTGATATTGAACCTTACCTCTTCCCGTTTGCCCTGCAGTCACTATTATGACACTGTCGAGTGGCCTCCCGAGAATCAATGCCGAACCAGCGTACTTTATGAGTTGCTTTTTATGTTCCGGGAGATCCTTGTACCCAATGCTCAAATTGATTAAAGCTTCCAGAGCAATTCCTTCCTTCATACGCCTTATCAATTCAGGGATGCTGGAAGGCAGCGGGACAACCTTAATGATAAAGACATTTTAGACAATTCGACTTGAATATAAATCCACTTGAAAATTAAGACGTTACATCTCCAGTAGCAGATCGGTATACCCATGAGTCTGGATTGTGGAGAAGTAGGCCTGTTTGTGCAACATCAGATACAACTTGCCCCATTGACTGGCCTTTCTATCAATTAAATTGATGTTTGACTCAATTTTGAAACGTGGTGTAATTCTTGTATTCAAACACACCTGAGGATCCGCAATCAGCAAGTAGTGAACTAGAGTTGGTTAGCAATTGTTAATCGGTGATTTACTTCCTGAGAGCTTCTGCTGGAGTAGAGGGGAGTCAGCAAAAGCAAAATGCATGCATTAAGAAGATGATAAATACCGTAAAATCTCTATTGCATCGTTATATTATATTATTCATCTCAAACGTTTAAGTATTTGAATAAATTGTAGGAGCACACGCACAAAGTTCTTCATTTTGTCATTGAAGGAATAATCCAGTTCCAACTAACAACCCTTAACATTACTTATTAAGCAGCGGAAGCTACTGACTACTTTTGTTTTGTCTGTTTGTCCGTTTATATGGAATTATATCAGGAAATTCAGGATTTCAACCTGTTTCCACTTATGAGTTCCTCCTGACACCGGTTAGGTCCTCAATACCCAGGTTGTCACAATTCATTTGCTGTGTTTTCTATCGATAATTAGTTTAACCCTTTCGTTTTGTGACTGATTTTAGTATTTTCTTATGCACGGTACCATCTTAGCTTACTTAGTTTATATTAATAAAATAATAAAATAACGAAAATCGTACTCAGTTTCTATTAAAATGGATGTGAAATGGAATCTTTGCTTACACGAATATTTACGGTAAGAAACTTATCATGCATTTAGATAAGAACCAAAACTGACTTTGCTATATGCGAGGTCAGCATTTCCCCACTTGGAAACACTCCAGTTGAGCTTAGCTCTAATAATAGATTGCATCTCCATTCAAGCATATCATAGCACCAGTAAAATTATATCCAATACTTTTTCTCTGCTTATTTGGATCTGCATTGAAGTAGTCTGATTCCGATACCAGACACACTTTAAAATACTCAATTCAAAGGTAAATTGCTCTAAACTAAGAAACAATTTTAAGAGAAACAAATGCAAAAGGGTGTATTTGTTTTTGAGCTTTGTTGCTAAAACTGATTCGTTTTTAATTTCAGATGGAGCCCTTGACAGATGGAGACTTTAGTGGACAACGGAGTGGGCATGATTCATATTCTGGTGAATTTTACTTTGTCTTCTGTGGACTATCTCGAAGCGGAATCAGTGCCACAATGACCGCTGCCTTTCCCTCAATCTCTCCTGTCACGTCAAGGCAAGAATACCCGGAAATGTACACCCATGGACTTCTTCATGTCATCGACTTTCCCGGATTCCTCTGTGGCTCAGACAAGCAGGAAATCTTGAACTATTCTCGAATACAAAAAACAATGAAGAATTTGAAGCTACCAGAATCCCGAGTAATAGTTGTATTTGTCTACCCAGCATATGAAATCCGAATGGTCGGTGAAGACTCTCCTCTTCGAAGAAGTTTACAAGTCCTAAACTCACTCGGCATCATTAACAGTCAGAGGTCAAACTTGGCAGTTGTTGTGACTCATGCTGGAAACCTCCAATTTACAACTACAAACTTTATCCAGGATTCCATTCTCTCTGGAGTAGAAACTGATTTGGGTCTTCAAGTATCTCTTCCTTCAATTATTTTTCAGCGTGACCCAGTCAGCGACCAGAAATTCCAAGATTATAAATTAAGCCTCCAGGAAATGATACTTAACCTTTCCGGAAGGTCAGAAACTTTCTTCGACAAAGAATTTGCACGACGCATTCAGAGGAACGGAATACCCCTTCGGGACGAATTGGAAGAGAGCAGCTACGTTTCTCAAGTCCATTCAAGTAATTTCAACAGCGTCTCCCCAATATCCATTTCAAAGCATTGGCCACCGCTACGATGAAGAAAGCGTCGAATTGAAGCATGCACCTTCGCTGCATCCAAAAGAAGAGCAAGTTGAAGTCCGAGTTGGCGGCAATACATACGAAATCCCAGTTTCTATTGGAGTCACGTATCCAACGCTGAACTTGGAAATACTCTTCGTACACAGTGGATACGACAAACGGAAAGAGCGACCAGTTCCTGTTCACATTTTCCCTGCCGACAGTTCTGTTTGAGATCAGGGATGTTGATAATTATATACAGAGGTGCACTGGACTTGGCTCAGATCTCCAGCATTACATGCGACACGAGTTTAAATTTTACGACTTCTGTTCCCGGTGGGGAACCCATCTTGTTTGCAAAGAGGAACTGGGTGGCATCGCCACTGTTTTGGTCCAAATTACAAAAACCCGTTTTGGTATCAAGGTCTCAGTCCCGGACGACACCTTTGTCGAAGTTGGCATCCACCTGAAGAATTACCTCGATGGCTTAATGCAGGGTCAAATGACGAACCCGATGCTTCCAGAATGCGCCAACATCCTTTGGCTAAAACTAGGAAACGAGGCACGCTTCGCCAAAGTTACGCTCGATGACCCAGTTGTCATTAATGTTTTTAGGAAGTGGGTCAAGTCGTCAAGAGAATCACCCATTCCCATCCCGTTTTGCGGAATTAACCTTAGTAAGCATAATACGTATCCGTTTTACAAATGCCTACCACTTGAATACCACAAAGAAAGCAAAGAAGTGTTGGCAAAGTATATATCGAAACGGAAATGTAGCTCACACTGGCCCTTCTAAGCTTGTCCTGTTTCAGACAAGAATAATTACGTCAGTTATTAAGTCTCTCATTTGGGTCAAGGCCTTGTTAACTACATTTGTTCTGCTTCATTACTACTTTAATTTCTATAATATGAATAAAATATAAAATAAGAATAGATAATGTAGAGTAATTGAGAGTTATATAATTTTTGCCAAATGACAAAGCCCTTTATTAGTCTGCTAATTCGGAGCATTATTAGAACATAGACATCTAATGCAACTAAAATAAACTTCAGTTTGCTAATTCATTCCAGTACCTCTGTGTCACTTTATTTATTCGAGAAAAAAAATTTAACTGACTTATCCTACTTACGTAATAACATAAGCCTAACTCGAATTCTGACTTACTGTTTCTGAATTTACTTTATTGTATGTATATAATACGTTAAGCCGTCATACGTCGAAATTCAAAGTCTTGCCGAAGTAATAATTCCTTGATTTATTGTAAAAATCCCAATGCAGACCGGAATAAAATGAAATGTTAAGCTATGATTAATAAAAACTGGCTAAGTTTTAAGTTCGTTTTTATATTTACAATTTCTTCGTCGACTCAAAATGGGTAAATATTTTTTAGCCAAACTCAATTATAATCAGCGCTGGATCTACGCTTTATCTTTAGTAGGACGAAATGGCGACGGGCTATGACAATTGGGTAGGTGATATCCAATAGATTTGAGAAACGAGTAAACGATGCTTCGATTGCACCGATCGCAAAACTTTGTTGGCAGGCTTTCCCGCTGTTTCGCCTTTGGATATTTATCTAATGAGTGTCCAATGCGCATGACAGCGAAAACATTATTGTTCCCGGTGCAGTAAATGGCTATCCAGTCAACGGCGTTAAATGTGACTCCTCTTGGAAGGCTTAGCGTAATATTTTCTTGTCTGTAACTGCGACTTATTGGAGAGCAAGAACCGCTGTCGTCCGGAATAATTTCACCAGGAAATACTTGTGGAAAATCTTTTGGAGTGTCACCTCTGCCAACAGTGAAGTGTGAATATGGTGCTAGTCCATCGTATGAGAATCTGGGAATATAAACTCTGTTTGAATCCAAAATAATCGGTGGATTTGATTGAACCCTGTGTATGGGGGGCCTCCCTGATCTTGTTGGATGTTCGAATCCTTGATAAGAGGGTTATTAGTATTGTTTCAATTACAATGGTTTAATTATAATAAGTTACCTCTGTGAAGTTGAATCGATGAACAAAAGTGAATGATTGTTGTAAAAAGTAAAATGACTTTAATTTGCAAAACTGTGTCCATTACTACTCTTGATTTATCCGATGAAGGATGCGTCTCCTTTGACTATTTGATGGAATTTAATGACTAAATCCATGGAAGTAAATCGTTAGCACATCTTTATACTATTTTTCGAGGTCAACTTCCGGTGGAACACAATAACAAGGTTGAAATCAAACTTGACTCAAGGCATCTTTGAGTTTCCTCAAACTATAATGTCATATCCTGTTTACCTTGGATATTGGTCCGCTGGAAATCAAGAAGTCCAGACGACCTTGAGAAATCGTGAAGTTAAATTATGATCAGAACAATGTTTGTATTTACTAATTTTGTTGGATTAATAGCAAGGACATTTCTGAATGGACCTTCATCAGGTTGAAAATAAAACCATGTGAAATGATACAAAACCGTTCATTTTATTCAGAAATTCATGGGGATTTAACATCCGCAACAATTGTTGCACCTGTTACATCCACAGGAGTTGCAGCCACAGCCATTCGATCCACAAAATGGAGTTGTTATGGGTGTTGGTGTGGTTGGAAGAATTGGTGCAAGAGCAGCTTTTGTTTGACACAAGTATTGAAGTGTTGACGAATCTGAAACTGCAATCCACTTCCCATAACTTGGTTTCCCAGAAGCGGCAGGGTCCTTGTACAAAAACATGGAGTCGAAGCTTGCACCCGTAGGAGAAATGCTGTCCCAGTTGGTGTATGTAATTGGAGTTCCATCTGCCCATTGCCATGTTCCAGAAGGTCCAGGAGGGACTCTACGACCTCCGAGGACAAGAAACCCAAATGGTTGTTGGGGAATTCCGTTAACAATGTAGTCGTTCTCCTGCGCATTCTCAATCTTGGCTTGTTCTCCTCCAGCTGCAGCGCAAACCTGAGGACCGGCGCTTGGAAGTCCTTTCTGCGTTTGAATGAAGTAGCATTTCCCCAGGGGACTTGGGCCACTCCATCCAGCATCACATTGAAGTTGCCCCAAAGAAGGATCAGGGAGGACGAACACTAAAAATAAAAGTAAATGGAAATAATAAGTTTGAATTCGAATTAGCTTTGAGCGGATGAAAGAAAGCGGAAGGTGAGCTTCGGGGAATGCCAATTTTTGTGGTTGCGATTAATTCCAATACTTAATTTGTTATTTACACTTACCCAATAGAGCAGCCAACGCGACGCAGAAATACATTTCTTGAAGGACTATTGTTCAAATGGGGAATTTCTAGGATGAAATTATGCTCAAGTGTGTCAACTGAAGTTATGTTTCAAGACGAATATTTTACTCTGGAGTCGAATTCAAGGGTTTATATAGTCGTGTTATTCTAAATTAAGGTCACCTTCAATTCACCTTTTGGAAGGAAATGTAAGTTGGGAAGGCAAGGAATAAGGGAGTAAGAAAGGCCACAGGTTGATCTCTATGGACCACGAAATGGGACCGTGTCCTTGAACTTGGAGGGAACAATGAAGATTATTTTCCCAAATTGACAACAAATGATTCCATTGTAGTTTCCTAATAATCTAAACCTAAAGACTACACTAGAAGGACAGGGGAATGCGTGATTGCAACTGATGCCAAATATATCGTTAGATCGCTAGATGTTTCAATTTAGAAGTGACTTTCCTGAGTAACGAAGTTCCGATATTTTATATCCTTCGGGTCAAGATTTTAAATTCCGCTTAAATCATAAACCCGACCATGCTAAAAGTTAATCAGAATCCAAATTCCAAAGAATGCGTGTTACATTTAATCGCTTTAATTCTTAGTTTCAACACCGACCGTATCTGGTAGTGGCTCCCGCGGAACATAAATGCATTCTTTTGGGATTTGTAATTTTGCGAGGTTTTTGCTCAAAACGAATTCTCTTTGCTCAATGACAAAGTTTGTAATGTCGTCAATCTTTATTAATCCATTCTGTCAAAAAGAGATTCAGTGCTTCATTACTGATTCCCAGCTGAATAGCTCTTCGCTCCAGTTTAGCTCCGTATGGATCGTGGTCTGGATCCCACTGAAGTCTCACATCTCCATCACCCCTCAGAGACGCCATTTTCACTATAGTTTCGAAGCCTTGTCTGCTCACAGTGATAGCAAGGATATGTTCTTGATTCGGCTTCGATGCCCATCCGGATCGAAACATCATCCAAAGGAAATTCGGTTTGAGCCAAGTCATTCTCTTTTCACTAAATTCTGGACAACCTTTAAACGATTGGTGCTGGACAGCATATGAAGCAATTGTGGAGTTGTAAGCCTGGTAGAGAACTATGTTATCTTCATCATGTGAGGCCAATATAAACTTCCCGCTAGATGGCCATGTCGTCATCACCATCTCATACTGGGAAATCTCAAAAGGCAGACTCATCTTGACTTCCTTTTAAAAAAAATACAAAAAGTCCACTGTAGAAATTGTAACTTATTATTACCTTTTTATGAAAGACTGGAAAAAGATTGCAAAAACGGAAAGATTAGAAAACGGCGACACATGGGCGGGTAATTTTCCTCTCTCGTCACTAATGATGTCGTCGTTTCCGCCACTTCAAATCGAAATGACAGATAGGAAGAGGCGTGTCAATTTGCTCATTTTTTCTCCCTTGCAAAGGCAGCACGCCATTGCGTCATTAGACACTAAAACAAAGTCCGACGTACACTGCGTTGCTCTCTTATCTGAATCACACTGCGAATAAATTATTATGTTATTTCATTATCAGCATTAAATCGCTTATCGCTTTTTCCTTCACCTGGCTAATCCATGCTATAGTGACAAGTCATTGTCAAAAATTAATATAAAGGTCTAAGGTTGAAATTCATTAGTCATAAGCACCAGGTATCCAGGGAATGTCTAGTACAACCACATCCGCACCAGATCCTGAGAAGGGTGATTCAATTAACCTACCTCTCCTTGGAATTATTGCTGTTATATTTGGCATACTGATCGTTGCATGCTTCAAAATCACATGTGTAAGATTTGACATTAAAATTCTACACCGTAAGCTATTATGACAACAATGTAATCTTAATTTTTAGCTACAGAAATATAAATGGTGTAAGTGGATGGATAAGTGTTTGAAACACCCACCGACCCAGAGAAATACAGCCGAAGAGCAAGAAGCCTATGATGCTTATTTGAGACAACGTAGTGAAAACATAATGTCTCCAGTTGAACGCATGGAGCAACGACAACGTCAAATGCGACTAGGTATATTCATAACATTATCAATTAACATCAATTCCCTACAACTTGTAATTAAAAATGCAGAGAGAGAAATCCAGATGGCACACAATTACCGCACAAACGCCTCAAGACAGAGAGAAGCTCCGCCAATTAGGCCCAATGAACTGCCAATCCCGTCATACGACACTGCTATCCAGTTCCCAACTCCACAGCCACCGGCTGACACGGTGAAATCAATTTTCCCGCCTGAATCAATGGACGCTCCGCCTTCATATGAGGAGTCGCTGAATGCATTGAACAAGGGTCTACAGGGCTCTGGATTGAATAATCATGAAGCATTTGAAATTCCTCCAAGTTATGACATGCCTCGGTGACAATGGCCTTAAATTAGGATCTAATTATATAATTAAGCTATTGAATTTTGTCTAAACTATTTCAGAATTCTTTTTCAAAGTCTGAAAGCTTTTTAGCCCAAGCTAAAATTAAAAATATCCCTTATACTGGGATAGGAAATGGAGCCCTACAAATCCTTTTAAAAAGTATAAATGGACAGATTTGAACCTGTTATCTCCTCTAGTTCCAACTGATTTGGATCCTTTTGTTTGTTCAAAAGGCAAAACCAATTCTGTCGTAGCATTTTGTGGGATAAATATATCACACAAAAGGTTCCTGGTTTAGCCTCATTGTTGTCCATTCTGTGTCATCATCCTGAACGTGAGTCTGAATTTAGTATCCAGCACTTTGCATTTTCACGAGGACCACGAGGAACAATAGACTGGTCTTGTCATTTATGGAGCACCGCCAGTGCAAAGATGTCGAGTGACTACTCAATCCTCATCGTTCCGACTCTTATTCTCTTCATTTTCCTCATCAAATATCTCGTAAGCAAAAAATTAAAAACTTCTGCCACTTTGTATATTAATTTTGTTGTTTTGAACTTCTAAGGTTCAAAGACTCTACGGCCTTCACTTTGCCAAACTAGAAGCCCAACGAGTTGAGAATTTAAGCCGGCTACTAAGGAACAATCCTTTACTCCAATCATTTGAAGGTAGGCGTAAGCATATTCGCATTTGCTTTATTGACCATTTATTTTTAGTTATCAATATTAATTGATTACTTGATTGACGTAGATGTGGGACACGATGGAATAACAGAAGCAGCTAGACAAAGTCCACCGCCAGATTATGACACATTGCAACAATGCGCAATTTGTCCAATCTCTGTCATTCAAATTGACGACCTACCTCCGCCTACGTATGAAGAATATACGCTTATGATGACCAACAGCGTCAAGTACAAAGATGCACTTTCAAACTTGTGATGAAAAATGGCAATAAGCGACACTTAAGCTAATGTAATCTGACTGAAATATTTTGTACTTATATGAATCATTACACTGACGATTATTACTATTTTTGTAATAATAAAAACAAGGCTTACGTCCATATGCTCATGTGAGTTGAAAAAAATGTTTCCAAATTGTCCAATTAGTTGTAGTTAAAGAGTGAGTAATTGACATAAATAGAACGTATTTATGGAAAATGCAAATACGTGTGGGCTAGGCCTAATATATAGGACTCTATTTACCAACAATTATTTGAAGAATGACCTCACACTCCTTGGGGTTCTCGATTCTCAAGGTCTTTTTGCAGGGATATTATGCATATTTATTTGCAAAGTCATTCACAATAGCAAGGAGATGATAGGGACCTGTCCATGCGGTAGTAACTGGTAGTAATGTATAGTAAAGCGTGGCTCATAGAGAGATTTTTTTTATTAGCAAATGCCTCGTCATTAAGCCTGTACATAAACGTATTCTTGCAATGGGTGCTGGAGGCTTGGCTTGAAACTCCATCCATCCAGCAGAAGTTTGTTGATGATAAAATAAAATGACTGTGATAACAAGGAATCCCATTACCAACCACAAGACTGGTATTATTGTCAGTTTTCCTAGTTGAAGGTGATGAGAATAATGCGTAGCTAAGCTTAGCTTACTTTGTAATATATAACAACAACCTTCAATAACTACGGTTGAGCAATAAACGAATCAGTGGCCTAGGACAGTCTGGGTCCGGTTCTTAACTAGCTAAGAGACAATCTCAAATGAAGCAGGTGCAATTATAAATCAACCAAGAACATCCAAGTATAAGAGCAGTTACAAATTCAAACGTTCAAAACTGGAGTCCGATTCTTTACGAATGGCAGACTGGACTGGGATTTTTGTGGTCATTGGTGTCGCCCTACTCGTCTTTCTCCTCAAATATATTGTAATTTAATTTATGGTTTTGTAATTATTTACATGGAAGGAAATGACTTATTTTATCTATTAGGTTATCCGATGCTATCTCACCACATGCAGAAGAAACCCGCGAAATCTAAACGACAATAATGCCGCTGCGATGCGAGACTCGATCATAATTGGTAAGCGAACACGCTTCGGCCATTTTGAATGCGAACAATCGACAGATTCGCTTTGTGTGGGTTTGTTATTGTTGTGTGTCGTAGGGGCGCCGGAAATGTTGTTTGCTACTCATCAGCCATTGTTTGTTAATCCTTGGACGTTTTCTTCCAATTATTCTCATTCAGACTTCATCGAGACGGCGCAGCAGGGTCGCCTGGCAGCAATAAGAGGACGGAAACCACCGCCAAAATTCGAAAATGCTCTCAAGTGCTCAATCCCAATTTCTTTCATTCAAGTACCCGATGACTGCCCGCCTCCGACGTATGAAGAATACTTGGCCATGACAAGGCACTCGGGAGATGAAACCCCAAGGAATCAGTTCACGGCTATTCCGATTCTGCCTGAAGTGCATCGCCCAACTACACTCAACGGTGTTCAAAGTTGAAATAAGTGAGAAATGTACGGCCATTTGGGTTTTAAAAGTGACATATCACAAGAAAAGGGCTTAGGAATTTTGATGAGTTCTTGTGCCATCAAGATTTAGAAGAGACTTTGAAGATCAGAATTGAATTTTCGACAAATGGGCAGACTGAATTAGAATTAGCATTTGGCTAGGTTGTTGAATTTATTATTTTTTCTAATTAAAATGCTTTACATGGTTTTTGAGAACCTAACAAGTCAAGTTTGATTTCAATTTCAAAAGGCTTCGAGTGGATCTGTTGCGGTTTTGTTGAGTTGAAGATCCAGCAAGTACGGCATCGATTCATCTACTGGATTGAATATTTTTGCATGAAAAAATTCGTCAGTGGCTGTCGAACCATAGTTTATTCTTGCCTGTAAAATCGTATAAACATATTTTAGAATTTAGATTTTCGAAAGTCACAGTAGGCGGACTTTAACGAAATAGAAAGTTCCGTGCTTTGAATGCTTTTGGGCATCTTGGTTTGCCACTTTCGAAAGATGTCGAGAGTCAATTGATGATTCGAATGTAATATTCAAATCATCCGACTCCAGGCCTTTTATTTCGAGGATTTTGAATTTCACATCGTCCTCCAACTCCAAAAACAAACGCTTTCCTTCAGCGTCAGTGTCGTCGACGCTGATTGTTACCGGCGAAGAAGAATATGCCATCACTAAAGTATTAACAGAACTAAAAAACCACTCTTAAGAAGTGTAGGCTGTCATCAATTGCGGTTTTTATTTAGAGTTTTAATTAACTCTAAATGGAGATAAAACGAGAGTCCACAATTCCGTCAGTTAGCTTAAGTTTATTTCCGAACCAAAGGAAGCAACGCTAAACTTGGAATTTTTATTCAAATATTAAAAATTGGTTTCTTATTCCATATTTTATTTTTAATTATAAAAAGCAACTTATGGAAAATATATAAAAAAAAATATATATATAAGGTTTGTATTATGGGAATGTTCAATTGTTAAAATCTTCGGGAGTGGAATTGTGACGCAGTTAACACAACAGTGGTTTAGTGGTGATTGCTTTAAAATAAAATGACTCTTTACGGTATTCAAGGAAAAGCTCCAATCCGAAAGCAGTAAGGCAAAATAGTCCTAGGAAAGTTATTAGCATGGTAAAGGGCACCAATATTTTTGAGGCTAAAATAACTGCTTTTACATCGTATTTACTAAAGTGTACATTTACCTTTAACCCTTCACTCCTCGCCTGCTCAAGGCCTGCAGAAATTCCTTGACTTCCGATTTTTAGTATTCTCGTGTTCATCTTTTGTAATCCTGATTCATAAATCCTAGAAAGTGTCCTGTCGAATCGAATACTCTGAAAGTGCACCATTTGGTAAAAGGAAGATGGTGATGACAATGATGTTGTTGAAGCAGCGTGACATTCTAAGTCAGGCAGGTCCAATCGTATCAAATTTAAGGCATCTTCTGCGTGAGGGGTACTCATAGTAACGATCGATTTTGTAGCTTGGCTTCCATTCTTCGACAGAAACACCATCGGGTCCCAAAGTATGTAAGAAATCCACTCGTTCATCTTCTCTTCGGTAAGCGGTTGTTTAGATGGCAGAATATCTTTCAAAAGAGTCGTTGCAGTTGCAAGTCGACTCCGAAGTATGGAGTTGTCCTTATCAGTCTTGTAGTTCTTTGCTGGGTCATCCACAAGCAGTTTTCTTCCGGATGCAAGTAAAGCTTTGAGGTCATGAATCACCTCCGGTTCCAGCGGGGCTACTGTTTTGCTTGTCACGAAGCATTCAAAACACGTGCTGAAAATACATTAGAGTAAGTTAGGAAGTTATTCTAAGGTTTATGAAGGTTATTGTGTCTGAAATCTAACCTGATTATGAGAACGCAGAGGGACCATGAGCAAAATAGAATTGACATATGCGTTACAGATTGACGGAGTAGAATGCAAATGGATTCAAAAATACGCGATACATATTTCCTTTTTTTCGTAAGCCCTGCAAGCAGTAGGGTGGTAAGAGAAATTAAACCCCACGTGGTTCTGTCGAAAGGCTCCAACAACCCGATTAAATCAAAAGCATTTTTCCAATTCACCTGTTCTTCTTCGCAATAAAGATACACATACCGATGCCCTTCGATGAACAAGACTATGTTGATGTCTTCATTTGTGGATGACATTCCTGATGAATAGTATAAATGTGACCTTCTAGATCGTACGATATTGGCTACGTATGCAAGGTACATATCGTCGCTACCCACAATTTGTGCTAAAGCTGGATGGCTGCGGCCAAGGAAGGTGATATTGTAGTAGTTCATCATGAGTTGAATTGCAACGTTTGTTTCACTGTAACAAAAGTAAAGCCAATGATGGTAGGATTCCTCGCATAAATTTCCAGTGGGAGTATGAATACCAGAGGAGACGAGATACTTTTGCTGTAAGAAGTTACGGTTAACGCTCTTCCAGTGAGAGATAATATTGTTATGTATGGGGTATATGGATATGAATCCTTCACCGGGTATTGAATAACTCAATATACTGAGTACTTCATCCGGATCGTGGGACACCGTGACCTGGAATAGGCTGCCATACACTTTCATACTTAAACTGTACCCGAGTGCCGTTGCGGTAAGGATACTGCGCTCATATTCAGATGCCTCCACTGCAGCAACCCACATATGAATACTCTCTTTATTGCGCTTATGCACCATTTGGTAGAATATGTTTAACTCTTGTTGTTGTACCTCCATTATGTCTTCCCTTAGCTCAATTTCCTGGATGTACAGTACAAAGCCACGACGCTGTGTTGAATTCCCTACCTGAAACAACGGTAAATCTTTCGCTCTATGTTTCATTAATTCTATTCTCACGATCCAAGAAGGCACAATAACTTCACTAGAGCGCCGTATTCTTTCCTCAATATATTTTGAACAAGTTTCAGTTTTATGCCGTACCTTTAATGTATAATGGACAAGGTCTGGCTTCAAGTTAAAAAATTCTGCCTTTGCGAGAGATATTACTATACCAAATATTATTACCTTTATCAGAGCCATTGCTGCTACTATTGTTGTTCTCCGTCAAAGTAGATGCAACTATTTGAAAAATCCTTCGATATCATGGACATGGATGGCATTCAATTGGTTATGGTGATTATCTTAGTTGAAGAACTCAAGTCCTTCTGCAGGAAATTCGTAATTTAGGCTTCCAAAATAATAAATTATGCACTGATTAGACCGACAACGGAAACATTGTTTCCTAGCATACGTCATCTAATATCGATTGAATTCAAACAGCCTGTTCCACTGCTAGGCAGAATACCAAACTAAAACTGAAATTGATATGATGCAGAAGTTTCAACATTGGATTTGCCAAGGATTATTTACATAGAAGAAGCTCAGTTCAAGTTCTTCTAGATTTTTTTTAAATGACTATTGTGCTTATTGCACCTGGAATTAAGTTTTCCTATAGTGAACATGCATTTAAATATTAATATAAATTAGAGTAGACGGGAAATAAATATGGAACACCCCCATAGGGGCAGAGTAGTGGAGAAAAACTATGGATAATGAGACAGAAAGATTTCGCTGTGGTTATAAACTGTTGACTGATTTCAGATTTCAGTCAAATACATTTCAGTAGATAATTCACTTTTTGTGAATCTCAACTTAATTTATACACCAAAGCTCCAACACGTCCTAAGGGTATTGACCAATTTCCTAATTTGCAAAAATTATTCCTGAAGAAGATGTTAAAGTAATCCATCATGACGTTTGTTGGGAATTCATTTGGCCTATGTTGCTATCCGACACGATTCCGAGGGTGTTATGGACAACGAAGATGCGAAAGATGTCTTGACCAAATATGGCCTCAATGCATAGAGATTTCCACCTGAAAAAAGACAAGATTTAGAGCACTTCTTATGGCTCTTGAGAATATGGTCAGTGCGTAGGAGTGATGACCTTGCATAACAGAAATTGCTAAAAGATTGATTAAAATTAAACCTTCCACGATGACTTTATTCGTCAACCAATGATGAAAAATGAAGAGGTGTTTGAAAACCATTATAACAAGTAGAAGCAGGTTGCATAACGCCCATGTCCATTACAGGATTTGCTCAAAATAAGAAACAGAAGGTGAATGGAGACTGTTGCGTTGGTGTTAATGATTTGGTCATCAAAACATAAGATCCCAATTCAGTTCCAACTTGGGAATGAAAGTGGTCACAACTGATTAAACAAGCTCTGATTACATCGGGTCCAAGATGATTCGGTCTTGGAAAGACGCAGACGCCCTGGACACGTCGGATTTACAGACACAATCACAATCCAGAAGTTTCTCTTCTTCCTCTTCTCTCCAGCAACGCCAAGTTACCAGCAGCAATGGGATCCGGACGTCGTCAAATGGATCCCCTCATATGGTAAACTGTTTTCAAATTAAACTTAATGTAATTTTCCATTCCTTCAGACACTTTACAATACCGTAATTGAGGAGAAAATTATCATCGAGCAAGTGGACACGAGCGGAGCAAAACTAGCGGAACAATTACGCGTAAGTCAATTTCCAGTTTTTTCATTCCAGTTCAATTAATTTTTTCGTTCCAATAGTTATCAATCCAAGGAAAATACGAGAGTTGTTCCAACTCTGTTCAGAGTCTCCTCCAATGGCTGAAGTCCATTGAGAAAGAGTTGAGTGCGCAAGAGCCAATCAGAGAATCACTCGATGAGCTGAAGCAGCAAATTAGTGCATTGAAGGTAAAACTCATTGACTACTTATGACTAATTACGACACACGATAAAATCTTTTATTTTTTTTGTAAGTTTATTCATGATGACTTGTGGAGCCACTCGGACGATGTGAGTTCCACCCTTGTCCAAATAAGGCAACTCGTCTCAGAAGGAACATCAGTAATTTCATCACAAAATATTTCAACTTTGGAGGAATATGGAAACCAACTTAAAACGAGATACGATAGGGCAGAAGCATCGGCAGATCAGCTTTTGAGAAAGTCAACAAAAGCTTATGAAGAACTCACAAAATACTCGTAAAATCAAACCTGGGCCATAGTAACTTTTTTTTTAATATTTTTTCCTTCATTTTTTTAGAACTGAGAAAAATGTGTTTAGCGATTGGCTCAAAACTAGCTGTCAAACGTTGGTTGAAATTGAAAAGAAGATTCAAAACATGACATTCAATCAACCAGATAAGCTGAAGGAGTTTGTGAGCGATGTTGTTTCCCATAAAGCCGAGCTCCGATTTCTGGAGATGACAGCCAATCGATTCACAGAGACGACGCAGGTATTTTTTCAATCAAAGTAACATGTAATTACCAACATGCGATTATATGCCGATGATTGGATAAATGTTTTCATTTCGTAACTTTGCAATTATAAATGTAGTTTAATGCGCCAATATTTTTTTGCAAAAATTCACACGCAGAACAGCATAAACTAGAATTGTTTTACTTCCACCTGTGACGAGGACGTAAAGGTCAGATGCAAACCTGATTTCGAGTGGCATAAGAACGGACACATTGAGGTAGACAACTCGAAAGAAACGGGTTTCCCGTGGCTTCTGCGAATAGTTTGACAATGCGACAAAATCCTTTTCTGTTTTCTTATTGTTCTCGATTTCTAACCGGACCAAATGGTTATTCATTTGTTGCAATTTGAAAGTTTTGCAATTATTTTAATTTAATTTGTTCATTCCAGGAGTATTTGTCGGTGTTGAATGAAATCAGATCAAAATTGTCCCAACGTCTTCCGGCTTTGAGGAAAAAAGCATCACGAGTTCAAGACGAATTGGGTGAAATTACCGGCGTCTACAATGTGAAATCTCTTTAATTTTTTATTTTCTTAATCATTAATTAATTGTTTATTATTTTTTTCAGGACTTGCTTTCTAGGACGAACAAACTGTCTGACTCGTTGGACTACAAGAACCGTCAGAAGGAATTTCAAAACAAGGTGGATGAAGCCATTGCCTGGCTCAAGTCGATGACTCCAAAGGTACAAAAACTGATGGACGAGCCGCTCCGAACTAAACCGAGAGAAGCCGAAGATCAATTACGGCGAGCGAAAGGGATTGCTGATGAAATTACTTCAAATCGCGTACTTATCAACTCCGTCAAAATTGTGAGTCGGTTTGTTTTACAAAAGAATTAGCACAATTTTAAAAATGTAAATCAGGGAAAGCTTGTTAATTGCAAAATTCCTAATTTAGGCAGGAGACAATTTAGCTCGCGAGTTGCCTCCATCTGAGGGTGCAGCGGTGCTAAAGACTTGCAAGGACATTGAGGATCGGTACGACCATTTGTTGACCAATGTTAACAACAAGTTACGCGAACTCGAGTCCGGGGCCACACTTGTGAATAAAATTGACGACAACCTCAAAGCGATTCGATCATTGTTGGATAGAGAAGAGAAACGCCTTCCATCCAATAGCATCGGAACTACGCCCAGAGAAGCTGATAGCATTGCGCAGACGCTGCAGCAAATTTTGCGTACGCTCGAGGACAACACTGGGCTTTTGGATACAACTCGCTCCTTTATAAACGAACTCCTTCGGAAGGGGCAAGGGAATGAAGGCCTCAAAGCGGACTTTGTGGAACTTCAAGATAGATGGAGCAACTTGGAGAAAACGGCACGAGATCGGCTCGGCTTTTCTGACACTATCCGTAAATTCTTTGACCTTCACCAAGCTTTGTCTAACTGGATGGATGGGAAGGAAAAGATCTTGAATAAATGTCGAAATTGGCGGCGCAGAAAATCAGCTTCAAACATTGAAGACTCTGAGAGAAGATTTCAAGGCGCAAACTCCAAAGCTAAACGAACTCAACTCAACAGGGGAAACGTTATTACGTCGAGCCAATCCATCTCCAACCGAGCGAAGTGCAATTGAAGACTCACTTTCGGCTATTAACCAACGATGGAGAGAGATGCTCCACAGAATGGACGATAAGAACGCCAATGCGAAAGCCCTTTTGGATGCAAGGGGAGACTTTGACAAAAACTTGAACAAACTTGAAGATGCTCTTCGTCGAATCAGTGATGATTTGGACACGCTTGCTCACGACAAGCACAAATTACGACCAGAAACTCTTTTGCAACAAATTCGGGCGCTTGAAAAGGCTCTCAATGGACAAAAGCCAGCACTGGCGGCGCTTGAAGTTAGCAGGTGCAAAGTTGATCGACCTCTTGCCTGATGCAGCATCAAAGGCCGATGTTAAATCCAAACTGGCTGGAGTTGGACGCCTCTTTGACCAATGTTCAAAGAAGTTGGATGCACTGCGCGCCGCGCTAGAAGCCTCGGAGAAACAAGCAAAGGATTTCAACAATGCTTGCGCCGAACTCCAGAGATGGGTTGACTCAATGTTGTCAAAGCTTGACAACATTTCAATTTCAGCTGAGCGTGAAGTACTGAAAGAACAAGTAGCCACGTACGAAAAGATATGTGCTGAAGTACTGTCGAAAAAGTCAGAAATTACGAAGCTAAATCAACGGGGGAAAGAATTTGAGTCTACAGGGGGCGTTCCAGCACTTCAATTGCTACAACAGAGTTGGGCAGCACTTGAGAAAGAGGCGACAACAACCAGGAGCCGGTTGAACAAATGTCATGAAATGCTGATCAAATACGACAAAACTTATAACCCATTCCTTCAATGGTTGAATTCAGCTGAAGATAAACTAGGAAGTCTGCAGTTAAAACAGCTTGAGAAAAACCGAGGTTGAGCGGATCTGTCGAGAAATTGGTGAGTTGAAGAAGGAATGCGGTCGCCGTACGCACGAGTACACAGAAACAGAATCCCTTGGACAAACCTTCCTGTCAGCTTGCGATCGTGATAAAGAAGGAATTCGCGAAGAACTTCGAGACTTGAAGGAACGCTGGGAATCTTTCAATAACGCTATACAACGGCGTCTGAGCCAGTTGGATGATTTGAACGAGAAAATACGTGCCTTCAATGACCATGTGGGAGCTGCTAAAAAGGGACTGGACAAGTGTGACAGCGAATTAGAAAATGCCACCACGCCCGCTAAAATGAAAGCAATTGGAGAGGAACTTGCGCAGCTTGAACGAACTGTTGACGGGATCAAACGCGAAGGTGACGCCATCTGTCGTTTGGGAGATGACGAAGGATGCGATACTGATGGAATTACCAAAGCCGTGGATGATTTGTACGACCGTCTGTCAAAACTTAAATCAAAATTGAACAATCGGAGTGATAATTTGGAAGCAGAGCAAAAGGCTCTCGCACTCTGCCTTGAAAAATTCAAAAGCATTAGTTCAAACTTGGCCTCTCTTGAGTCAGAATTGGATGGGATGAAGCCAATCGCTCGTGACATTCCAACGGTTCAGTCTCAAATCGGAGCCATGACGGACTTCAACCGTCGCCTTCGTGATGAGCAAGAGGAATTTGAGCACATTGCCCGACACGTTGAGCAGTTAGGCTTGCGTGGTACCGACACCTCCCGCCTCAAGCCCCAGCTGGATGAAATCAAAAGAAAAGTCACTCATTTGAACACAAAGGCTGGAGCTCGTACAAATGAATTGGATGCAACGTTGAAGAAGTTGCAAGATTTCTACAAGCTGTATAAAGCCACGGACGATGAATTGAATGGACTGATCCGAAGAGAAGCGTCTTTGGACACCCCGCAAGCTCTAGATGAGTTTAGACGTCGTGATGTCCTCACCAGTTGGAAAGAAGGTTGACGAGGTCAATGGAATTGGAAGGATTTTAATTAAAACTGCTGCAAGTGGAGTCAACATTGGTCTCATTGAGACTGATCTTGAAAAATTGAACGAGAAATACAAATCCCTCAACGACAGGGTAAGGAACGTATTCCATATTTTTAGGCTTCGAAGCTTTAGTTTTTGCTTTTCAGATCGCTGATAAACGCCGAGCACTTGAGAATCAGCACTTGAAAGGAAAGCAATTTGATGATGCGCTGGCGCAGTTCTTGGCTTCGTTGAAACAAGTTGAAGCCCTCCTTGTTGATGACGGTCGTGTTCACGGTGACCTTGATACAGTCAAAGGACTGGTGGCACAGCATAAGGTTTCTACACTCATAGTTACAGAACATGAGCAGAAAATTCAAATATTGATTTCATGATTTACAGAAAGTGGAAGACCAACTGAGCAACAGGCGTGTCCAACTTACAACCATTCTCAAGTCTGCCGCTGAATTGATCGAAGCAGCGACAACAGTGAGCGAGAAAACGAAAATTTCAACTCAAACCACAACTGCCAAAGATGCTTATGAGAGAATTAAATCCAAATCCGATGCTCGGTCGACAAAACTGGACGGCGCACTCAAAGATGTACTTTTAACTAAAAAAAACCTCCAATTATATTTAAAATTATTCCATTTTTACATTTGAATTTTAGGCTGAGAAATTGAACCACGCTGTTCACTCACTGCTTGACTGGCTTGCTCTCGCAGATAAAAAGAGACGAGGATTTCCTGAATCTATTCAGCAATTGGATGAAGCCAGTGCAGTCAAGTTGCTGGAAGAGCAGGAAAAGTAATACCTGCATGTGGTACAATGTTGGATTTTTTCTTAATTCTTCATAATTATATAGATTTTGTCGAGAAATTGAACGAAAAGAAGCAGAGAAGGACGCCACTTTGGAATTTGCCCGAACCATTTTGGCCAAAGCCCATCCGAATGCTGTCACTACAATCAAAACTTGGATTTCAACCATTGAGTCTAAATGGGCGGACCTTTCAGGATGGGCTACAAAACGCCGTGCAAAACTCCAAGACTTGTTGGCTTCACTCAGAGAAAGTTCAGATACGCTGAAGGAGCTGCTGGCATGGTTGCGAAAACGGGAAGAAACTTTGAAAAAAGTGGACGCACTGACGCTCCCGAATAATTTGGATGAATTAATCATCATCATCAGAGTAAGAAATAATTAATAACCATGTTACCAAAATTGGTTTCGTTATATGCGAAATATTTCTCTGCAGGAACACAATGAATTTATGGAAACTGTTGACTCGAGACAAGGTGATGTCAACTTTTGCTGTGGCTTGAGAGCTACAACTACCAAGCGGGTGAGCAAATCATCCACAACTCGTGCCAAATCTCCAAGGTATAAGTCTTTAACAATTAATTACAATTTATATAAGAAAGGTAGAAATTGGACTTAACATAAAATTAATTTAGCCCTGTGAAAGAAAAGTCGTCGGCATTGTTTCCAACCATTGGGCCTAATTTGGAGAAATCTGCTGAGCCACAAGCAAGTGGGAATGCAATGATCAAGGTTGTTTGGTCCAAATGGAAGGATGTTTGGACTCTCAGTTGGGATCAGCCAGGCTCGGCTTGAGCGACGGTATAATGAGCTCATGCGCAAGTTCAGCTGGGATGATTGGAAGAAACGAGTGAGTTCACCAAATTAATGCACCATTCAAATGGGTTGAATAATTTTAATCCTTTTCAGTTTCTGAAATACATGAACTACAACAAGGATCGTATCAAAGACTTGTTTACAAAGTTGGACCGAAGGAACACCGGGCTTTTGCCTAGAAACAAGTTTATCGACGCAATCGTCAACACGGGTAAGTCCATGAGGCGTTCAAAATAAAAACTGCCAGAGAAAAATTCAATTTTGGTTTTAGCGTTTCCAACTTCGGACATGGAGATGAACGAAGTGGCTTCCATGTTTGACAATGGAGATGATGAAACGGATTACATTAAATTCTTGGCAGCCCTTCGAGCCGAATGGGCTGACAAGAAACCACTGCCAGAATCTTCTCTGATCAACAATGAAATCCAGCGACAAGTTTCAAAGTGTACTTGCAAACAGCGGTTCCGTGTAGAGCAAGTGGCTGAAGGAACTTACAGGGTAAAGATTTCATATTCGATTAGCAACTTTTATGTACATTATCAACAATTTTATCATTTGCAGTTTGGTGAAAGCCAAAAGTTGAGACTTGTTCGAATTTTGCGATCAACTGTAATGGTTCGAGTCGGCGGTGGATGGGTGACTTTGGAGGAATTCTTGACTAAGAACGATCCTTGTCGTAGTAAGTTAACTTTAAAATATTTTCTGTATTTTGTCTATTCTCCAACTATGATTTCATTCTTATAGTGAAAGGGAGGACGAACGTTGAATTGCGAGAACAGTTGAACACTCCGGAAGGTGCTGCTAACATCATGGCTGCCTTCACTGCGAAGCGCAGGGGCGACAGAGATGCATCCAAGTCACATTCACCAAGTCCAGTTCGTCAACCGGAAAAGGGGATTTGGAAGGATCGCTCTAAGTTCTAAGAGATACTCAACAACTTGTAGAACATGCCAAAATCCCTAACTAAATTAATTACCAAATGATAACTAAAGCTTCCTGAGCAGTGTCAGCCATAACTGGCATTAAGGCTAAAACTGCATAATTATGAGAACAAAATTAATTGCTCTAATAAAAATAAATTACTGGATGTGTCATGCGCCCTTCGAAGTTCACGTTTGCACTCGCCATTGCGATCAAGATTACTTTTCAGCATTTGCAGCCGCTGTATAAAAAAAATTGACCCAATACAACATCCCAGTGTTTAAAGAACGCGGTTCAGAACGACGTAATATTACATTCCTAGTAGATTCAATTAATTTTTGTCCTCAACTCCACCGATAGAAACTTAATTTAAATTAAATTAAGTTCAATTAAGGTCACTATGTAGTTGAGATGGATAATACGAACGTTCATAAATACGAGAAACTGCTGAATTTGGGCTTATTATTTCCTGGACGGTCATTTCGACACTTTGGAAAAATGAAGTCCTTTGGTTTAATCTTGTGCGTTCTCAGCGTTGTCTTGATTGGAAGCGCCATCGGCCAGAGGAAGCGATCGGTATTGTGCGAAGACAGGAACGTTGTTGAATTCTGGGAGGCAGATGAAACGTTGAACTACCACTGCTTCTGCCAGGACACTTCCTGGTTCTGGTGTCGCAAAGAAGGAACCACTGCTGACGATTCTCATCCGCCATCGGGTGTAGTCACGGTCGCCATGAACTGAATCCACATCGTATTGGAATTCTTCAATCTACAAAATAAATTATTCATTTCATTATATTCAAATAGGACTTTTAAAAGTGCTATAATTTAAAACTGGAATTTACAGTAATTAGGATTCAGCTTTCATCTTTGCTGATGTTGAAATATTTAGCTTCAAAATGCATGTGGAACTGACATGTGGTTAAATTGGCTTAATTAAACTAGCCTAATTGACACGTGAAGTAGAACATTTCTGATTCTTTCGTGTTCAAAAGTAATCCGAGGAATCCGTACGGTTCCTACAATTAACCACAATTAGAACTTGCAACGATTTGTATGAAAATGGTTTTTAAAATTCTATTATTCGAGCCAGATTTGCGCTTCTCTATATAATTCATGGCCTTTTGAATCAAGAAATCATTGAAGGCGACAAAAGGAAGTTTCAAATTGTCAGGATCGTTCGTTGGGAATTTAAATTAATATTTTGTAAGAATTTTAAAAAAAACTGTTTAACGAGGCCCGTGCTAGAACGGATTTAGATACACTTGGCCCCTGACCTTCTAGGCAGCCGGAGACACACAAAAACTCAAAATCAGGCTCCGGCAATCTAGAAGGTCAGGGGTCAAGTGTATCTATGTCCGTGCTAGCACGGGCCTCGTTAAGCTTGTTAAAACTTAATTGAGGCGTGAACTACTGGACATTAGGAAATTGATGACGATTGACGAGTTACTTCTGTTACTTGTGGCTGTTCATTCAATTAGTTTAATTAATTGTTCACTCAATTATGATTGATCATGGTTAATTATGAGTTACTGGTTCATAAATTAACTCATACTTAACGATAAAAAGTGTTGCTATGCTTTTGGAAAATAGATTAGCTGAAACTGCTAAACTGCCAAGCAGGGAAATCAAGCCCTCTCCTTGAACAGATCTGCCAAGGACTTCGCAGCTGCTCCTACCAATCAGAGCTAGCGTTTCCCGCCTTGGCAGTTTAACAGATCTGCTCAACTGCCAGGCTGCCAGACGGCCAAGCTTCTTGCGTGAGTACCCTGAATATCAAAATGAAAATACGCTTCAAATTGAGACAGCGAAGTCCAGCGGCTCAGTTTTTGTTTCAATTGCCTAGTGCTGCTCACCCTCCATTTAAGCACTAGTGGTGTTAGTTTTTAATCAAGCGAAACTTTTAATTGCATGGCACGGACTAGAAACTTAAATTATAGCCAATTGCAATTGAAAAACTCACTTAAAGAATAATTTAAAAACGAGTAATTTATTCACCACATGCCAGTATGTAGTTTGTTCCTCCTATGAATCGCACGATGGCCTTCGGATTGGTGTTCGTAAGTGCTCTCCTTTTCTTCGTAGTCTGTAGCAATGGATTTCTTCTGAAGAAACGAGACACAGAAAGTGGGGCTGCAGAGGACGACCTGTTCTACATAGCAGATGCAAACAGCGACGGCCGAGTCTCTTTCGATGAACTCGTGAATTTCCGACTCAGCATTCCTGGGAACCAGGGGATAAATGAAGCCTCCATTCGCGCTGATGCGGGGGACACTTTCGGAACGTATGATTCCAACAGGGATGGTTTCCTCACGCTCAAGGAAATACGAGAGGTCATACAGACCATTGACAAAGACGACTAGATTCCAGAACAAGTGGATGCGTCTTCAGAAAACATAACTTCAATATTTAATTGTTATTGTCGTATGTTTGTCAATCGTAAATCAAGTGCAATAAATTACAAATGTGGTACACACCATAATGGCAATTGGGAGTAATGGCTAATTTATACACTCGTGGGATGCATAGTCCCGATTTGTAGCTCAGTGCATAGTTATCGTTTCGACTTCATTCAAATTGACTTTGAGACGGACAGCCAGGCATCTAATTGATGATGAAAAACTTTACTACTAGGACTGCATGGAGGACTGCATATTGAATACGTTGACGGAGCATTAGAGCATGACTTTTGCAAAGCGGCGTGACAGTTCAACATGACAGTCAGCCAGCCGGACCCTCAACAAGGGTCACAAAATGATGACACAATGATGGCATCAAAAATTTTCCTGGTTTCAAGTGGCACACGCGCTAAACTGAATTGCGATCTTGTGAAATAATCATATCTTGCGATATCAAGTCCAGTTCGAACAGGAAGTAAGAGTAGAACACTTTGGTTATTTCAGTACAAAACACTTGACATTTGATGTTATAGCCTCAGCAACAAAAGTACTAGAAGTCACTCATTTGCTATGAGATTAGGTTGCACTTGATTTTTCCACGATGACTTACATCATATTTCACGTTGAATTGCAAGGTTAAAGCGTGGCATGCGGAGTTCCTGCTTTAATATAAATTGAACTAAAATTCTAGTCACGGTATCAGTCTATTCCCACAGTTCAAAATGAAAACAGTTTACATTGCCTTGGTAAGCAGCAATGCGGAGAAGACAGAAGCAAAGTTGACATTTGAATTTTATATTCTATAGATCCTTCTTTCTGCTTCCTTTGCTGCACATGGCCAGAGCTGCAGGCGCATTGACGCAAATTTTAAGTGCGAAAATGCAGGTGATCCAGATGACTGTACAAAGTATTTTAAATGTACCAGTGAGGGATTTCCTGGAGCTCGATTCGCCTATCATTGTACCTGCGACGATGGCTACCATTACAAGCATTCAATCTTTGGGCGAGAATGCGAGTTCGGCCCATGTAATACGAGTAATTTAATCATTTTTATTATGCTTTACTAACATCCATATTCATTTTAAAGGCATCAACAAGTGTAATGAACTCGGTCTTTTCGTGAATGAAAATGACTGCAACCAGTTCTACCAGTGCTACGAAAAGGATGAAGAATTGCTAAAGGCAGAGTTTGAATGTCCATCAGGGTTTGTCTTTTGTCAAGAAAAGGGTCTTTGTTCCTTTCCCAAAGACTGTCCAAATAACCCTTGTGAGGAGTAGACCCGCTGGTTCTATTTAAATATACAAAGTCAACTGAAACGTTTAAGAACTTTTAATCACATGAAATTCGCTTTAAAGATACAGATTCTTAATGCTAAGGACGGAAATTTTGTCTTTATATTGTATGACTTTGTTCAAAATAAAATTCATTTAGATTTACTGATCATAAACACTGGCGTTCTGCTTTGACTGTATGATAAAGTGCTATCATTTAAAACTGGAATTTACGGAATTAAGATTCAACTTTCATCTTTGCTGATGTTGAAATATTTATAGTTTCAAAAAGCATGTGGAACTGACATGTGGTTAAATTGGCTTAATTAAACTAGCCTAATTGACACGTGAAGTAGAACATGTCTGATTCTTTCGTGTTCAAAAGTAATCCGAGGAATCCGTGCCGGTTCCTACAATTAGCCACAATTAGAACTTGCAACGATTTGTATTAAAATGGTTTTTAAAATTGTATTATTGAACAAGATTTGAGCTTCTCTATATAATTCATGGCCTTAGCTTGCCAATAATTTATTTGCCTTAAAATAACAGCTTTCCTATTAATGAATAATCTGGAAATTACAATGCCTCATGAACTTCATGAAATGATTTGACCTTTGACGATTTCTAAAAAATCTCATCCTTAGAAATGTAAAGCAAGAAATGATCCTAAAACCATACCCATAAAGGATGGGAAGCCTCTGACTTAAGATTGAGGAACAGAATTATTTTTCTAATAAAAATTTTTTTGACCCCACATGTCTGTTAAACAATTGTTTAAATTTAATTCCTAATGGTTATAATCCAACTTTTAACTTCCATGAACCCCATTATAATGTCAGGAAATGTCTTCGTTTCTGCGAGGTTTTTCATAGTTCTGCATAAGAATTTAATTCCTAATGGTTATAATCCAACTTTTAACTTCCATGAACCCCATTATAATGTCAGGAAATGTCTTCGTTTCTGCGAGGTTTTTCATAGTTCTGCATATAAGACTAATGATTATATGATAATTATATAATATCATTTATCATTAGTCTACAGTGACACAATCATTAGAATATTCAGCTTTTATTCGGAAAATATTTTTTCAGAATCCGTTAATTATATTAATTTCCGCTTTGCCTAAACCCTTCGAATTACATTTATTGTTGAATTGTAAATGAAAGTGAGGGTAGCATTTGAAATTAAGTTGTTGTTTTTTTAGTTCGGTACATTTCATTCCCATGAATGGGGGCGACATAAAATTACCTGAAATTAAGTTGAAAGCCAGTCAAAGCTTTCTTCGGAAAGATTACCTGTCATCAAATATGTGAAAGTTTAACTCCTTATTCTGTCGTGGTGTATCTTTAAAGTTTACTTCCTTCCAAGAAATTAATGAAAAAATAATTGACAGTTATAAATATGATGTTTTGATACTGTATAATTATGTCGAAAACAAAAGCAAGGCAAGTATTGCAAACGTGCGTTTACTCTTCGGTAAACAATGTCGCTGCTAACAGCAGTTGAGCTAAGGTACAGTAATTAAATCCANGTTTACTCTTCGGTAAACAATGTCGCTGCTAACAGCAGTTGAGCTAAGGTACAGTAATTAAATCCAATGTGACAAGCGTTGCAAAAGTCTTTAAAGATACAAAGCTTTCAAAAAAGACAACTAGAGGGCGTCTATGAATTGAAGCGGAACTCTCTTCGGTTCTGGATTTTGCAACCTACGACGTATTTGTTAAATATCTCATTCTCTTTACTAATAATTTCCAATCTGGTTAGTGGCTTTATTGTATTGATGAACTGGAGCTGGAATAAAATTAAGTTTATTCAATTTTGTCAATTTCTTCACAAGCCTCTGTTAATCTTCGCAAATCAAGGATTTTCGTCGAGCTGCTTCTAGCATGGAATTACTACCGTATAGTTGAGATGGCATTAATTTGACACCTTCTGCCAGACCTTGTTCAGAGTTCTGACTTGGTTTCATTCCTAACGGAACATTTTCAACAACCTCTTCTGGATTGAAGGCTTGTTTCTTTTTACAAATGAAATACCTAAAAGTAATCAAATAAAATTAGATTATGTTCTGTGTATATTGTTGGAATTTAGCATTACAAGAAAATTATTTCTGCGGGTAAAGTTATTCCAGCTGAAAGGAAGAAGAATGCTCCTGGAAAGACGGTGTTTGTACTTCTGTATGTCATGGCGTAAATTGGAACCATCGCAAGTGGTAGCAAGCTTTCAAGAACGCCTAACAATGCAAACATTTTTCCAGTTTCATCTGCCCTCACTATTTTACTCAACATGGAACGAACGATGACTCCGATGGTTCCATTCATCAAGTCCAACGCCGAAGCTAAAAGCATTTTAATCAAACCATCAATTGAATTAATCAATTTTCAATTCTTACCAGTATACATCATGGCAGCCGTTGATGTGAAAGCATACAATGTTGAGCCTCCTATTTGGCTAATACCACCAATGAATCCCACCCATGGATCAGACATTTTCAATTTCTTGCTTAGAACAAACATCGACAAAACCACACCTGCAACGTGCTTTGTATTTTTACATTTTCTTAAGGGAGGTTTAAGGGAACTTACCTCCGGCACTCATGAGCCAATTGAGCATTGAAAAAAATCCATATTCGCTAATCCCCCACTTAAGTCGAAGCCTCACGAACAAATACATCATCGAGTATTCTCCTGAAAAATTGGAGTTTTAAAAAATTAAAAAACTTTTGAACTTCAAAATATTCAAGAGCTTTTAAAAGTTTTTGGACCATTACCTGGTCCAGGAGCGGCGTAGCAAATATGACAGATTATTAGAATCCAGAAAATGTGTCGTTGCTCCCTCTTTTGAAATAAAATTGCCAGCGCCTGATACAGTTTTGTGAGTGGATTGTACTTAATCCAACCCGGTTGTTTTCGTCTTTGTCGCTCCTCTTCGCCGTCATCTTTTTGCACAGGTTTGATGCTCTTGACGGTGCAGAGGACAATTATGAATGCCAGAGAAGACGCTACAGTAGCAACCACTAGGGAAGTTATAACACTGACGTTGAATTTTGTCAGAGCTCCTCCTATGGCGAAGCCAAGCGGTGTCCCGGAACGAAGTGCTGCTGAGAATACTCCCGTTCGAAGTGTTCTGTCTTTGTGGAGCGTCGTGTCTGCCAAGTAAGAGTAGGATGACATTGCAAATACGATAACACCTCCTGTCACCATATTGGGAATCATCACTAGAAAAGACATTTGCAACGCCGTTAATCGCCCCATGAGCAAGTAACAGAGAATGCTGAGCAATGGGAACGACACCAAGCCTACGAGGCTGAGCAGAATTGGGATTCGTCTTCCATTGGCATCACTCCAGGGCCCAATGAAAAGCACCACGAGAACTGTAATGGTACTGAAGACAGGTGCAGTAATGGCTTGGATACTCGCAGCTACTTTCTGTATCTCTAGTTCTTCCACGTAAGAAGACGAATTTCTGAAAATAGTTACGTGAATTCGTTTATATTTTAGTTACTGATTAAAAACTTACACTTTTCTAATGATTTGGGTGCATCTGTCTTCAGGCCATCCTAAATCCACTTGGAAGATTGACTGCATCAGGAGGTTTTGAAAAATTAAGTAGCAAATAACCATACCCATGGCTGCCAACAATCCGGCAGGTTCTACTGACATTGAACAAGGGATACGGGATTTCCTTTCCACTTTTGACTCTGGAGCCTCTTCTTTGTTTAGAGTTGGAGGATCACCCATTTTATTTTTAAAAAACCTCGTTTCAAACTCCTAATTGTTAATTTAAAAAATTTTCCAGGAGAGCACACGAAATGCTAAACCACAGAGTGGCTTTTAGTAGTAAATAGATGTGATTTGACTTTGTTCACTCTATCAGCAACCTTAAATAGATTTGTGCATGTTATCAACAGACAAGGACAGAAAGGCTATTGTTTTGAATTGGGCGAATAGAAACTTAAAGTGGTTCAAGTAGATTGACACGCATTGTTTTTTATTTGCATAAGCAGTTAATCAGGAAATGAGATTAAATAAGGTTGATTCTCAGCACAAGTGCTCAATACGTATTTAAAGAATACTTTTTAATAAAGTGAATTGAATGTAGATTGTAAAATGAAATATTCCATTGCCAATCAACGGAATATTTCGCAATCAACTTAATTTAAAATCCGCTTACTCAAATTCGAACAGCTCCGATGAAATCCAAGGGTTTTCTGAAAACAGTTTTATTTCGAAGGAGACATAGGATAGGACGGGTACGAGTAATGTAAACTGTTTCGAATTTTTGCTCGAATTGAATTTATTGATCATAGAGTGTCTGAAATTCAATTATTAGCGGAAAAATGAAGGAGTAAAACGACCCGGACAATTTCTGCTTCTTAATTCCAATTTTTCCTCAGGATGGTCAAGAGTAAGGTCAAGGTAAGGTTTAGTTTTTAGTTTAGTAATTAGAATTAAAATAAGAAAAACGTGTTTGTTTCGAGGATCTTTGTTAATGGTGACCTTGTCCTTTTGGCCTTGGCCATCGCCCGTCTAACGGGACTTCTTCCTTGAAAATTGTTTTCAGAACCTTTCCTTTCAAACCTTGTTTTGACCTTAGAACCTTGAGTTTCTTCGTATATAAGGGTGTGTTTTTGAATCGAATAAATCAGTCTATTTTTCAGAGCTCATGGAATTTTGTCTCTAACATTAGTCACTCTCCTGAATCTTTTGGTGCATGTCACCTAAATTGCCGTCTTTTTAGTGGCAGGCTGGAAAATCACATTTTGGAAATTAATTTAACTTTTGTCTTTACTTTAGTAACTTTAGTTAATTTTATTTCACTATTCGCTATATCACTATTCAAGGGGTTGACCATTGATATTAGAACAATCTATTCCAACCAGGAAATAAGGAAACCCGTCTGCTTCAACAAATATTCAACACTCCTTTAGATTTGATATTCAATTCCAGATATGTCACTCAACATTTCAGCTGGGATAATAGGGCATTAAAGCTCATTAAAATATACTCGAATAGGTTTCAGTTTTAGTTTGCCATTGCTCTATTACTATTGCAACTTTTTGTTAAAATGAAATCCGTGTTGCTTATCGTCAGATTGTTCTTTCCTTCGCCAATTTTAATAACATATTTCGTCGCAGCAATCTTAACCGATACAGACGCCCTAATATCAGTTTTCTTCACTGGAAATATATCCACTTCCAATTCCTTATCTGTACTCAGTCTCGCGGCTCAATGGCTGTTTCTGGAAACCATCATTTCAACAATCCAAGCGGGGATGGAAAATTCACTCTTTTTCTATGTGGGAAAACATTATCAGACAAACCGATCGAGGTCACTTCAGCTATTTAAAATCCTGCTCTTAATTTATTTAATAGTTGGATGTATTCTTTCAATTCTTATCTGGATATGGGCCGACGTGGTTGTGATGTTAATTAATACACCTCCGGTTTTAGAGAAGCCAACAGTTCGGCTTTTTCGGACCAGTTGTGCCTCATTTCCATTTATGCTACTGAATAGTGGAGTGACTAGTTATATTTATTTAGCAGAATCTCATTCCTTAATGATTCTTCAGCTACTACAAGTGTTAGCACATTTTGGTTTATATTATTTTTTATTTGGAAGCAATTTAAGTATTTGTCTAAATTGGGGGTTAGAGGAACTTGGCTTTTCCGTACTACTCACTTCAGGTGTCGAATTCATTTTGTCTCTAATATTTTTCTTTGTGCTTGAAAAACAATCGCCAATAAGTTTTGTATTTAGAGTTCCATTCTGGAGTGGATTGAAAGGCTGCTTGGGTGAATTTGTGGCAATTAGTTGGGGAGCTTTATTGGATTCTATTTTAAAAAATTTTCTGTATAGCGGAGTAACGTTGACATTCTGGAATGAGCTTCCAGAAAAATCACTGATAGGTTCATGGAAATTATTTCTGAGTTTGCTGTGGGGTATTTTCCTCATTCCAATCTCAAGTGTTTGTAACTACGCTAAAATTAAGCTAAGTACACATACGGAATTAAATCTCATGCCAATTGTAAAAGAAATATTTATATGTTTCTCTTCATGGTTAGTTGTCAGTGGGATCGTCGCTTCTCTGGCAGTACCTTTTATAGTTGATTATTTTAGTCCTTATGATGTTCAAGTTAGAGCTGGAGTTACTGTTATATTTAATGATTTAGGTTGGAGCTACTTGTTCTACTCTTTCGTTATATTCCTGGAAGCCATTTTATGTGGATTAGGTAAAACGGATTTATTATTTTATAAAACCTTGCTCGTATCAGTGTTAACGGAAATCCCTGCATGGATTCTTTACGTATCTGGCGTTTTGACACCAACTTATATTTGGACGATTAGAATAATTATAGCAAATATTGTTCTGGATTTTATAGTAGCGTTGTGTTTCACATTAGCTGTACTACGCAAATGTTTTGCCTCTTCCACTGTTAATGAAAAGGTTTTAGGAAATGAAAAGGAATTAGTGCCTAAATAAATATTTGGTGTAAGAACTATTTGACTATGGACATTGGAATTGAAAGTTTATCACCGATTATTCAAGTAGAAAACTTATCTTAAATTACTTTGCTTAGATAAGATACGCGAATGAATAAATGATTGCACTCTATGCGCTAAAATGAATTGATTAAAGTAAAGTTGGTGCAACTGACTCAAACTCAAACTCAAATTGAAGTCAACAGAATTTATAAATTGGAACATGTCCATCCTTCATCGGTATGTTGCTAACTTTTAATTTATTTGAATTTATTAAAAACTAAACATTTATGTTTTTACAGAACAAAGGAGATCCTGTTTATTCCTCTCCACTACTTATTCCCGTCAAGAATATTCGTAATATTTCTGGTCGCTGAACTTTCATCAATTGCTGATACCTTGATATCAATATTCTTCAAAGGTCAAATTCCAGATGAATCTACCTTCGCTTTAGCCGGTCAATATGATTTCATAGATATTTTAATTGAGGTAATTGAGGACGGCGTTAGTAATAGTTTATTTAATTACATTGGCAAAACTTATCACCAACAGAGGACGGAAGCTCTGCAAGGACTAAAAATCGCTTTATTTGTACTTTTTTTAGCCGGGTTTATATTAGGAGTAATCGTATACGTCTGGTCTGTCGAATTTGTTTCACTAATTGGAACGCCGGAAACGCTAGTGGAGGAATCGAAAAATTACTTACGAATGTCCACTTTCATTTTTCCAATTCAATTAATGACACGAGGACTTCTTACATATCTGTACATATCAACCAGTCGAACTGTAATTATCGCTTCAAGTAGTTACGTACTATTATCTCTGGGGTTGAATTTCTTTCTTTTTGGGCAACATGGATATTCTGCCAAGTGGGGAAAAGATAGATTAGGTTACTTTAATTTAATTAGGAATTTCAGTCGTCTGCTAATAACACTAACGATATTTCTTGTCGTAGAAAGAATCGGACCTTTTACGTTTTTGTTTAAAATCCCATTTCGAACTGGACTTTGGGCAAAGTTCAAAGAGTTTGGTGAGATTAGTTGGGCTGCTTTTGGTGAATCGCTAGTCCAACATTTATTTTATTTTTTAGTTATTCTTACCCTTATTAATCGACTAGGGGAGATTGAAATCGGAGCTTGGTATTTGGTAGCAGAATTGATTTGGGGAGTTCTAATCATACCAATCCTTGCCATTTTGCAATATGTTAAAGTTAAAGTTGGATTAGTAGCTAATTCTTCAAAACTAAAGTCCCATTGTGTCAGTTTAATCAAAGAGAGCTTAATCTGTCTATCCTGTTGGCTCCTCATCATAGGAATCTTAAGTGGACTATTATGGGAAAGACTGGCTGCACTATTTAGTCCAAATAATGTGGAGATTCAGTTCATGTCAAAGCGATTGGTTACAGATTATGGATGGGGCTACATCCTGTTCTCGTTTACAAGTTTAGCAGATAGCTTTGTTTTTGGAATTGGTAAAACCAAGTACGTTTTAATTAAAGTAATTTTATCCGAGCTAACTGTTTCTGTCGTCCCTTACGCTCTTTATTTAATGGGGATTATAGTTCCTAGTTATAAATGGGTGATTGGTTTGACGCTAGCCGGATACAGTGCCCAATTTACGCTTGCAGTTTTAGTCTATGGCATATTGTGGAGAAGACTAAAAGACCCAATCCTGGCTCCAGCAGATGCGGATTAGGAGCGGCCTGCGGCGTCAGCAAAAGCGTTTCCCAATCTGCTTTACTTTCACCTCAGAAGAAGGCAGCCGTTGAGAGCTCAGAATTAAAGACCACGAAGCCTTATCTGAAGGAGATCCTGACGATTTTGTTGCTCAGCATTTTGATGTCAGCGCGGACAAAACTTCTGAAGTTGAGACGGAGGAATTTAATGTTCTTGCATATGTAATAATACTTCAAAGCGGAAGCAGAAAACCATAAACCCTCCTGGTGCTTATCATAAGAAAATAGCAGCCAAACGCTTCAGTAACAGTTTAAGAAATCCAGCTCGAATGTGTCCTTTCCAACACCGAACTCAACTGCCAAACAAACACTTGCGCAACAAATTCCACGCTCACCGCGAACATGTCAGACAAAAGCCATGCAGACATCGCAGTTTGACAATCAAGTTTGTATACAAGGTTTGCTCCAGGATATATTTTACTCCAAAAGATAGATTTTCAGTACCAAAGTGTACAAAGGTGTAATTAATTTCGAACACGTCTGTATTCCACTAATTGGTACTGAACCAAAATAAGGCTAGTTGTTAATTAAGTTGGTATTTTTTATTGTTAATTCGTTACTTTTGTAAATAAATCTGATGAATTGAAATTGAATTCCAACTGATTTTTTACAAGAAATTAATCTTATTCTCAAGCGAATCCAGACTACAGAGTGGCTTTTAGTAGTAAATTGATGTGAATTGACTTCGTTCACCCTCAGCAACCTTAAATTTAGATTTGTTCATGTTATTCCAGACAAGGACACATGAATATTGTTTTGAATTGGACGAATAGAAACTTAAAGTGGTTAAAGTAGATTGACACGCATTGTTTTTTATTTGCATATAAGCAGGAAATGAGATTAAATAAGGTTGATTCTCAGCACAAGTGCTCAATACGTATAGAAAGAATTGAATGTAGATTGTAAAATTCCATTGCCAATCAATGGAATATTTTGCAATCAATGTTTAAATCCGCTTTACTTGAATCCGAATGACTCCGATGAAAACCAAGGGTGGACAATTTCTGCTTTTTAATTCCGGTTTCTCCTCTGAATGGTCAAGACGAAGAGAAGGTCAAGGTAAGGTTCTTCGCAGCAAGTATAAAACTTTTCATTTCTCTTGGCAGAAGTTGAAACTACGCTCCAATCTTTATTGTTCCAGAAATCCGACATATCTACTTCGGTTTTCTGAAAAGGAAACTCTTTTTGTTAGAAAGGAGAAACAGTTGAAATAAAGATAAACTTACGTTTCCGTACAAATCGAGATTTATTTGGTTTCCATCGTATGTCCACGACCCAAATTTTAGATAGCAGGTTTGATTTCCGTATGTATCTTCAGTGTCGAATTCGCAAAGTGAGGTCACAAGACATGGAGGTACCCACAGCACCTCACCACTCGGATAAATTAATACGTTTGTTTGGCCACAAGACATTCCGTTGTCAGCACCAGGATCTGCCGAGTTGGACAATCGAATGTCAGGAAGCCAAACATTTGAAGCACCAACACGCAAAACTTGCGTTCCGAACTCTTTCTCGTCGTATTTCAATCTGGGGTCAGTCCATACCTACGTGTAAAGGTTAGGAAGTATAAATGTCTCAATCAATGTCTGTAATGTTTGCTTACCTGTCTCAGCCACACGATTGAACTAAGAGTGGAATCGGCTTCATTCTATTCAACAAAGACATTAGAACCCACTGCCAAATTCTTACAAATCGTTTTACGTACAACTTTTCTGATGTAGTTAAGTGCAACACCAAACTTTACATCAATTGGGGATGGACTTATTTCCCGATCGTAATTTTCCATCAATGATTTCCAGAGTCTGGTTTGTTCCTCCGTAGTGCCAACTTTCTGTCGGTCGTGATTAGGATAAATCGTG
>VNWY01000259.1:0-59069 GCA_009869845.1 Pseudachorutes palmiensis
CCCAACCGTTGTTCTTGACATATGTCGAAGAGGAAAGGAAGAAGCTTGGTTGAAATTAAGGAAAAGTGGAAAGGGCACGTTTCGTGAATCGTGAAAATAACAACCGAACTCAAGGGCATTACCCCCGTGGCAAAGTAGAGCTGAATAAATGTACAAAATGTAGACAAAATGATGCGAAATGGTAAATAAACCAGAGAAAAAAAAACACTTTCACCAACCCTGTTGTGATTCGAACTATTGGTAGTTTTATCTCTCACTTTTCTCCTTTACACCTTGGTGAAAGGGCATAAAATTCTAATTCAATTTAAGATCGAAACCTGGGAATCGTCTGATTAATGGATGAGAGCGGCATTCCCTTTAGCGATAAGACGAAAGACAAAGTTTAATTCATTCCTTACAGTAACATGCAACTTGCAGCAGCTGTGAATAAATTCAATCGAGGAGGAAGCTGAAACCATAATAATAAAAGCTTGTAAAACTGGGGATTGTTAGTCATAGTAGTGCCGACTTTCCCTGTGGCCGTGTCTTGGAAATAAAATGATGGCGTGTATGGGCTAGGAAACCCATTCAATCAAGAATATCGAAAGGATTGCACAAGGAAAACCCTTTTTCTTTCGACGACGAAGCATCTTCTGCCGCTGTAGTTTTTCCCGACTTTGGTTGTAAAATCTAATAACTCTTTTCTCCAGGAAGGAAAGGAAGGGAGGAGAAAGGAGGAAAATCCTTTTGTAACTTTCACTCCCAACTTCCCTTGAACTCTTTTTCATGCTGCCCAGCTGAACACTCGTCGTAGTGCATCGCCAATAAATTCCAACTCTCTTGAACAAACATTCATTAGCGCCCTTTTAATTGTGCAGCTTATAGGAATGAAAACTTTTCTCCTAAGAGCTCCCACCTTTTCAATTGGAAGCAGTTAAATTGCCAATCACTCTCTGAGGTTTGGGACCTAATTCCCGAACATGCAAATTAACATTCCCTCATTCAATCAATGCAAGTCAAACAATGGATCCAGTCTCCCTTCAAAGTTTTATTTGCTTTAACCCAAGTCAGCAGATTCTAACATCATACAAAGTCCTTTGGGTTAATCTATGTAACATCCTTTTGGGAAGAAAAGTTTCCCTACGACGCCGGACCTCAATTGCACACCATTTGTTCCTTTGTGTGACATTTCTGTACTGGACGGAAGGAAGCAGAATAACCTAAAAGAATCAATGCAACCGACAACAAGAATTGAAGAGTAGGAAAGTAATAGGAAAGGAAATCAAGGAAATCCATGGAAGTATAAAAATAAAAACAAACAGTTGGAAACATTACGCACATGGAATAGTGACGTAAGTACACACACAAAATACATTTCCTACCAGCATAGGTACACAGCATCCAAGGGTACACAGGGAAAAGAGTGTTCGGAGTGAAAACAAGATTGTTTTACTAGAAAACAAGAATATTCTTTCCTTTAGCCAGTTACAGTGGCTCAAATCTTGTGTCCTTAACTATTGAATTTTGCCACAGTGCACACTACAGTCGTAGAATAATAGACAAGGGAAAGCTCTTTATACCGAATCTTCTCCTTGTTCGGAAAATTGCAGTCCAGAGAAGGGTGGGTTTCTTGGATTTAAAGGAACCCAAATGTTTCGGTAGGAGCAGAAGTTGAGCAATTTATCCTTGTTCTTCTTAATGCCAATTTAGACCAGACCGAAGGATATAAAGGGATACCAAGAGTCAGAGTATGGTGTGTATGTGGGGAGGGAAATGACGTGCACCTTTCCTTCCCCATCAGAGTAAGAGAAATTCTGGTAAACGGTGGTAGAAGATCCATTTTCTTAATACGGAATTGATGCTTGTACCGCCTGTGCGGCAGAATCTGAAAGCCCACAAGCATCGGAAGAAGTGAAGCATGAAGAAGCGACAGAGAGAAAGGAGCGAAAGTCAAAAGAGAGAAAGTTGTCCAAAGAGATGAAGGAATGTAATTTGCTATCTGTCATTGCCAATAAAAAATATATTCTCCGTAGGATGGAACAGCTTATACGTGAGTAGTAATACTCAGGCATGCTTAGCATACAAAGAATAACAACGATGGGAAATACAGTACTTCAACTAATAATAATATCCAAGTTTATGCCGACTCAAAGTTCAACCATTTCCTCTGTCGCATAAGGACAGCAATGCAAACTGTCATTTTCACTTTCTTTAGTTTTCTTCAAAAGGAATCATAAAAACTTGTTGGATGGAGAAACGTTGCAAACCAAAAGCCAATTCAGAAACAACCATTACATACGAATAAGGATTCCAACCAATGAATTCTTCAATACAAATTCATGTTTGAGACAATTTGAAGGTTTTTAATTCTAAAGTGAGATATATTTGATTTACCCTAGTGGAGGGTGGAAAAAGGCCATTCCCTTTTCGCACAGTCTCACATCTCATGCATATTTATTACAGCCTTTACTCACACAAAATGTATATTTCTATAAGTTACAAGAAAAGAAGAAAAAGATCAGAGGCTGAATGCCTCAGAAGCTTTCTCTAGAGTCAAAATTTAGAAGGGAAAAACTGAGAAGGAAATCCCAAAGGTCAGGATAATGCCTTCGTCGGTTCCTTCCTGAGCGCCTCGTGATTGCTTTCCCCGGCAAAAGAGGAATATTCGTATGCAAAGTAAAAAGTCTTTGGCTTTATCCTTGGCACAGCTTTCTTCCAACAAACCTTCTTATCAGACGCACATGCATTTAATATGAAAAGAAATAAAATTGAGCCCTCGATTTGACACAAAAAGTTTACAAAGCCGGAGAGCACACCTGCTCAAAATCAAATCAATATGAAGACCAAACGCTCCCATTTTCTAGCAAAGGCTGAATGAATAACTCTAGACAAAAAAATTAAAGTGTATTGTGCATCCGACTTAAGATTTTACAAATTCCAAAGCATACTTAAAGTAACTTATTTTAAATTGATCAGATTATTATTTGATTTTACCTTCTTGTCCCATTGGACAATGTAAGGAACTGAGTACGCTTCTGGAAATTCGACGTGGCAGTTGAAGACAATGAATTCCCCAACCATTGCCGTAATGTACTCTGCGTCTGCCGGTGGCCCACCGCCATTCCAGTCATCTCCGTTTCCACCACCACCGCCATTCCCTCCATTACCTGCTACGAGAGTTCCATAGACGGAACTCAAGGCATCATCATGGCTCGTCTCGCAACATCCTGAAAAGGAAATTGATATTATTAATTGCAGCTATTTGATTCCATGATTCTGGTAAATTAACCTTAGGGAACAATACCAAGTTTGATCTATCGGACCCAAGTAAAGAAGAAATGTCATCAGTATCGATCTCCGGTATGAAAGGAAACATAAAAGCGAAATGTTCGTCATAATCTTTCACGAAATCTTATATCCTTTTTACCCTCTCTGCATAACTGCTAGTCCCAATAAAATCTGAAGCGAGATTAGTGGTAGAGAAAGTTTAATGGCATTCCTATAAGCATATCTAAAGCGTAAGCTTTTTAGCTAGTAGTTTGACCATCATACGAGTTGAGATGACCAGGTTATATCATTTGTGATTATAGTGAAAGAAAGTAAGAAAAAGTGAAATAAAATATATACATTCTATTATTCTATGCAATAGAAGGAGAGGTTTTATTGTACAATTAGGCAGTTGAACCTTGGGAAGTAATTAATTATTCATTGGTAGAGTGCTGCCCAATAACATTAAAAATATATGGTCCATAGATAAAGTTGGGATTAATTGGAGCAGTTCTTTGTTCCAACACTTTGTTACTAGCTTTGCAATAAAATCAGCAGCTGCTGCTTTCAAATAAATGCGAAATGAATTCATGAAAGTGGAAAAATGAAACGACTTTCTCCTTCCAAGCGGTTAGTTAGATAAGAAGGAAAAGAAAGCGTTGAGAGCGTCTTTAGATCTTTCCCTCCCATGTGCAATACTTGGGAAAGTCTCTAATGAGAATTGGTCTTTGGATTAAAGTAAGCTTTCCCGACTAGTTTGAGTCAGGGCTGCAGCACATTTATTTCCATATTTTTATGCCACTCCTTGCTGGATTTTGCCTTTACTACGCCCCTGCCCAATTAAAGCCTGGTGATTAATTTTGAGCTCTTATGACTTTAGTGCCGTGTATTCATTCCCCATGCTCCTAACGAGGGAAGTGGAGGATGAAGTTTTTGCCTTGGCTAATCAAATATGCATCCCAGTGGCCAACAACCATTTAACATCATTTGCATCTTTTCCTACTTTCTCCGAGAATCTTTTTGAAAATTCAGAGTAGTCCATTGAAGGAGTTACTTAAGTTGGACCTTGCCATTTCCATAAGAACTTCAGAAGGGGAAGCGAGATAAATGCCTCCTCCTTTTTCCTTTGGAGAAAATTCATGTTTATGAGGTGAAATTTCTGCTCTCGAAAAAGTACCCTGAGAGTGGGGGAAAGCTGTCAGGTAGAGCAGTTATTTAAACGCATTTCCCAGATTCTCCCCCTCTTATCTCATCTTGGAAATAACCGCAGTTCCAAGTGTTGGTAATACACTTATGCCTATCAAGGTATGTGCGGAGTAATTGGCATTAAGTCCCTTTCTTCTCATGACTTCAAACTTTTTCTCACTTTCTCACAGCCACCAAATCTCTTTGGATCATTTATTACATGAGTGACAAGAATAAAGGAGAGGGACTCGAGCGCCTATACTTTATAAGAAAATGTGAAAGTTTTCTTGATTTAAGCCTTTTCCTTTTGGAATAAAACGGCTTAAGCCCTTTTGGTATCAGCCGCATAAAACTGCTCTTCGTCACTTCTGCTGCTACCACTGGAAACATTCAAATTCTGACACCTGGAATTAAGCGCCACCCTATCTTTACCTCTGGTCTCAGCGTAAAGGGAACTATGGTAACAACAAGCTTAAAACCATTGTCCTGTATATTGATACCAAATCGCACACTGATGTGACTAGCCCCATCAAAATGGCATTAAACCTCCTGTAGAAAATCGGAGTTTACCGGAATCGGGTTGAAAAGACGCAAATCAAAAATTTTCTACCGTTCTACCACCGAGAAAACCTGCTGGTCGCGTATTATTTCGACCCCATCTTCTATATATAATTGTGGTTTCTGTCCCATCTGTGCTGCGACAATACCAAATCGCTGGAATACTTTTTTTTAAAGTAACAACATCTTATTCCATAAACTAATCGATCTGACATTTCAATTTTTACACACAGTTCATTTCACACACACTTCATTTTTCTGAAGCGTCTGTGTGAAATAGTCTGGCAACCTTTTCCACGTAGCTGAGAGACGCTAAAGTGGAAAGTTTGGAAATACCAAGAGCGTTTTGAAAACAAACTGAATTGTTTTTGCTGCAAAAGTTTTGCTAATTATGGAAGTTGAGACGTCGAACGTTTTGTTACGCGCTTTTAAAATTAAAGCGAGCAAAGTCCTTTTAGCTTACCCTGAACAATACAAATGATGACAATGGCGAAAAGGAACTGTCGACTGGTCGATGTGGTAGAGGCGCTAGGTGTCCTGTCACTTTTATAGTTGGTTAGCCGTTGAAAACTTAGGAACGGAGAGAAGGTGCCTCCTCCCAAATGTCGCATGGCCAATTCCAGCAAAGTGATGACAGCGACTCATGGACCGACCAGTAGCATGTCTTGATCAGGTCGGTCCGCATGTCTCCATTCTCCATCTTTCACAACCATCACCTAAAACCAAATAACGGAATTATTATAAAACTGATAACAGGGAAGCGTGATGTTCAGTAATGTCATCAATCACACGCATGTCACGTATAACTACTTGCCCACGGATCCTGTACTTGCAGAACAAACAAATAAAACTTTTACAATTACCTCTTACATGCTCTGTGTACGCTTAACCTCGTTTTCCGCTTCTTGCGACTGATACGGCAATTAAGATGCTACTAGGGTTGCTAATTAGCAACGCTTCATTCGACATTTTCTCAAATCTTCCTTTGCACCATGTCGCCATTGCCTTTTTCATGCTCTATTTTCCCCCAACTATAAGGGGCAAGACTTTAAGCCAGAAAACCGTCAGAGTTTGAGTGAGACGAAAAGAACTGAAGAACTGCTTGACATTTAATTACTTTTTAGACTAATTAGAACCCAACTCATCGAGAACTGTACCGAGAGTAGGGGGTAAAGCATTAAAAATTCTCTTCACATCTAAAATCGGAAAAAGGGTGGAATTACAATTAGTGAAGTGTGTACATGTACACAAAGAACCAGAGGCAAAAGACAACATGGGGGGTTCGTGAAAGACAAGCATTTCATTTAGAAAATGTTTGTTAGATCTCAAATGTTAAGTTTCCGCTAGAAAATAGCTATCAAAGGGAGCTGGTGTATATAGCTAAAAGTTACGTATTACTTCAAAACTAAAGTCGGAGGCTCCCTCGAGGGAACCATAAGAAGGAATAACAAAGAAGCTCCAGCGAGGAGCAGCGTCTTGATCCTGCATTGAATTACTACTTGGAAGAAGAAGGAAAAGCGTCGTTGTCCTCCACTTCATCTTGGAATGTTTTGGAGAAAGCAGAGACCTTCTAAAGGACCCCTTTTATATTTTATAGTTAGTAACATAAATTACAAAACAACACTTGACTAATCAGTGAAGGCGTAGTGTCCTTCCAAATGGAATCTTCAGCCGTATCTCTTCCACTCCTGCCATTCACACTGTGAAACTTTCTGCTTTTCTCTCAGAGAAACTCCATTACTTACTCCGCCCCCATTTTCTTTTCATTGCGAAAATTCTTTTTTTTTTAAAAAATTCTGCCAGTCCAACACAACATTTTGTATTTTGGTTTTATTTTGTTACAAAAGTAGGATCAAACAGGCTTTGACTTTGATTCGTCTGCCTAACCCTTTCCTTCACGTCATCAATCTTAGAAAGCTTTTAGATCCAAATGCTGCTGTGGTATCATCTCATCATCAAATACTTTTGTCTAGTCTCGGAGACTTAAGGGGGCTTAACTCCAAAATGATGCCCTCAAGCCTGAGAAACTGGCTTCAAGTGCTTTCAACTTTTATCGAATTCCAACATTTTATTAAGGAGCACCTATGGAGATGGGTGAGGTACCCTTTAAGTCTTCCGTCTGTGTGAATCCCTTAAATAGTGATATAACTAAAAGGCAAACTCCGAATAAGGCAACGGAGGAGACAAGATTGAAGGGGACATTTTGAATCGTCGACTGAATTACCATAATAAAAGAAGGGGGATTGAGCGCCGCACACTTTGAATTCTGAAGGGAAAGTAATCGGGAGAAATATCTTTCCCACTCTCTTTGCGGGACTAATTAGGGTCCCTCTTAAGGAGTCCTTGAGGATGATAACGTGTCGCCAAAGAGCCTGACGTCCTTTGTGATAAATGTACTTTGAAAGACTAATTTTAAACACGTATAGCCGCATTAAGGCATAGACCGGCAGTTCATTTTGAAAACCTGGGTTTGTATAGAAGACTTTTGGTTGGTTGCATAAGGGAAAGGGACTTATTGGGTGTATAAAGTGAAAGCATTGCAAGGATACAGGATTTTCGTGAGTCAGGAATGAAACCAATTATTCTCAATTCCTTACGGGATTATTTTTTTTATTGGAGACGACTCTCCCCTTGTCATCTTCCTGGACATTCCAGCTACAGAAATTACATTTACAGGTTGTAACCATCATCAACGGCACCAATCATCGTTCTTATTGTCTATAAATGCTACAAAAAATGAAGGAAATGTAATAACAGCAAATTGCTTCCAATCCCTGCTAAGGTCATCGATTTCACAATTTTCGAGAACTCCAAAACAGAGCTTAGTACCAAGCCTATTTGTAAATTAAATTTCATATATTCGTCATAGTTTTGAACTTGCAGTGCTTCCAATAGAAAACTAAGTACAAAGGAACAGAAATCTGGACAACTGTACCTAAATCTACTGTCGTATTTTACCACAAATGGCTTCCATTCAACCTAAATATTGTGAAAAGTGGGTAACATTATGTTAATATGATGTATTAGAGTAGGTGATTTGTCAAACGAATAATTTAATTCTACATAACTGCAATGGTTTTTATAATGGATTGAACTTCACGTTTTTATTTGAATCTCAAGTGCAGCAACATCATTGTTGTTGGTTAAAGTATTTAGAATTCGCAAAGACAAAAGTTTTAGAAACCCATTTAGTGTCATTTGGATAAAGTTGTGTATTATTACTTCCATTTTACATGCCTGAATGACGACTGCCAGTAGAGCCATTATAACTGTTTTTCAACATGGAAAGAAGGGTGGTTTGCCGATTAAGGGGAGGGTTCCTGTAATGGAGCTGAAGGAGACATACTACTCTTCATTTCCTGATGATTTCATGCATAAGACATATAGAGGGTTCGTGGTGGCAAATGCTTCGTCCAAAATTCCCCATTGGCTCAGGAGAAAGTGAAGGGGAGAAACAAGTTTCCTCTTGAGAAATCAAGCTTTCCTCCATGAGGAGAAAGCACGGTCGTTTTTTGTGGACTCGTCGAATGTCTCCCTGGAATACTGGCAGTTGAATGTGTGCGTGGGGTAGTAATATCTGCTCTTTCCATCATACGGAGCTAAGGGATGAATTTATTCTAGCTGCGGTGTGTGTTAAAGGATGAACGGAGACTTGTAACACTTATTATTTGGATTCTATTGAGCCCAAAGTGCTTCCGGTGAAATTTTCTGGTGTGTTCATAGACTACGGGATATTCTTATCGACTAACAATGTTCCCGGGAAAGTTGAAGTGATGTGAGGATGATTAGAATTGATGGAGGGAAAGAGCAGAGGAAATCTAACTTTGTAACAACCCTAAGGAAAGTCCGGATTGCATAATATCCTCGTGCCCATTCTATAAAAGTGGAATCGTATTTATTAAAACTCTTTCACTCTCGCTAAGCCTCGAGGCTCCAAGCAGATTTAGGGCATATGCAAATTGTTTAAACTTTCTCCTGTTGTACCAAGTTAGATACTTAATCTCATAATAAAGAGAAAATGTACAGAAAGTTCAAGGAGCTCTTAAGGCCTATCATAAAAGGTGAATAATTTAGGATCGAGCTTAACCTAAGTTTACCTTTGCATAAGGTCGACGCGGTTGCGAAGACACTTATAGTTTCGTTCAAAAAGTTTTAAACCACAAGGATCTAGGAAATGAGCATTCTAGATAATCATATTGAGCCTCGAGAAGATTCTCGTCACTAGCTTTCGGCATTTCAAACTTTCAGAGAAAAAAGGATAACCTTCTCACGAATTTCAGGAAAAGTTTTATTCGCCCTAATTTAATTTTAGGTCCTTCTGTGTCTATACTGGGATTGTTAGATACGAAGATAGATTTCCAAATTCTCAGCAGTCTATAGAGATTAGTAATTGTCACATTTAGAACAGTATAAAAAGTCACAACGTCCTGCGCATTTGAGAGCTTGAAATGCTTGGCAAGTTCGTAATTCAATCCTCCATGTGCTGATCTTTTTGCGTGTTTGCAAAAGTCAACAAGAAAGTTGCCAAATGCTGGACAGGCGTTTGTAGTCCATTCTTTGATGGTATTGATCTTGTTCCTTTTGTAGTGGGGAGCTATGCAGTACCCATGGTGTGCCATTTCGTCGTTTAATTCTGTTAAATTCACTGTCTGGTCCCATTCCCATTTTATGACAAAGTAAACTAATTTCCCTGCCAGACATAATTGAAGAAGGCGTGGGGGATAGAGGGGCAATGATATCCATCATCTCCTTCTTGTCTGGAATTGACTACCTGATTGAGAATTGGACCCAAATGGCGTGCATTCAAAGTGTCACTTTCAGGTGAAAGTGGTAGAGAGGCCAAATAGAAATTTCAATGAAGAAAAGAATCGTATATTCGAGGGCATTGCGTGCTCGAATAGAGTGTGGATGGTTTTCTAGCTCCACTGCATTCATTAACAACGCAGGCAGCACGCAGGGATGAAAGTAAAAGCGCATGTTGAAAGTAAAGGCTCCAGAGAGCTGACTACAGTGCCAAGGATTTATGACCCGAAAGAAACGCAAACTTTATTACGCCATGACGTCATCCGGATAGGAGTGACGTCATCTGAAGAAAGCCAAAGTATAGAAACTTTCCCTTCGCCAGGAAGGAATATAACAAAAGTCCATCATGATCCCAAAGTGCCACGTGTGAGACTTTAAACGCTTTCTGGCTTTCGCCTTTGAACATTTTGACACTTGGAATTGGTAGAGAGAGAAATTGGATACAGGGAAGTGATAGATGGCTACCGCCGTGATTCCAAGAATAACTCTAAGCAGTTTATGCCGAATAGCTTTGACTTCGGAAGTTAGCATTTCCCTTTTTCGACGGTTTAGAAGTTCATTGCGGTCAATAAATCGTAACAATTTGCTGACTTATACTTTCTACATAACACGCCTCCTGCTTTGACTCAAATTATGATTATTGTTGATTTTACTTCAAGTGTAGAAACTCAATTAATTCTTCCCCTCTCCAAGCCCACTTCATTTGAATACCCGGAAAACCAACAACGGAAATTAGACAACTTCATTTGTGCTTGAGTGTCGAGATTAGACTTTTGCGGTGGTACCCTCGATTAGGTCCATTTAAATAGTGAATGAGATCTAAATTGAAAGGAGGTGTTCCAGGTAGCCAAGCAGAATGAAATTTAGTTGCATAATTTGGGAGGGAGATAACCTATAATTAGTTTTGTGTTCCATACAACTTGGACTAAGCGATGGCACTCATGGAGAAAGCGAAAGAAGCGAAAGTAAAGGACATGGAAGCGTCATGAATAGAATGTAAAGGAGCGGATTTGATCTTTGCTTGTCTGTCTTGTCATCAAATGATGATGGGAGATGTATAATATAAAAGAGGTCCCGCTTGACAAGAGGCAGAAGACAAAAGGGTAAGGGTAGAGACAGTAGTTGCAGCCTAAAACGTGGGCTGATGTGAGCAGAGTGAAAGCGATTTTCACGGTTCAACGTTTTAACTCTCCTTCCAGACAGAAAGACTTTCTTCGTCATCCATGCAGCCATTCGTGTTTCATTCGGGAAGATTTCCTTAAGCTAAGGAGAGCATGGTTCTCATCCTACGTCGCTTCAGCCTCTCCTCATCTTTTTCAAAAGTTTTTAGTTCCATTTGTTATGGTTAGTAGTACATGACCCTCCAACCACCGTTGCTACTACTACTACACCCAATGTCATTAGAAACTAACAAAGGCACAACTTTCCCCATTTCTGAGAAGGAAAGAGAAGCTTCATTTTCGTATCGAGTGACTCCCGTTTTACTACTCCCCTGAACAGGTTTCTTCACAAATTACTTTTCTTTTTATTTCTTTCAATTATTCAGGAGTTTACTTAAAAATAGAGGAGGAGTGAAAGTCTCTTTGAAGTTTTGGAGGCCATTGGCTTTTGTTATCGGCACTAGTTGACTTTCACTGTGTTGTGCAACCGTGTCAGTCGAACTACCGCGCCGGTTAAGTAACCCAAGGGAATGCCCTGCCTGTAGGATTATGGGCTGCAAGTGGATGTCAACTATAATCCCCATTGCATAACTACACTTATTGCATAGGCACTTGTGCAAATCCTACTCGCATATGAATATGAGGTCGAGAAAGTTAAGTCAAACTGGATTTCAATATTAATTGACTAATAAATTGAGACTACCTTCAAGCGCTGCTGTTCAAAAGGGCTTTTTGCTACATAAAATCCTATTTCTCTTTCCCATTCAGGGAAGCTTTTATACGACTCAATTCATGAAGAAGCGTTTAAATTAGACAAGCGTAATTGGCTTTTGTGGAAAAGGGAGAAAGCAAATCGTAAAATGGGTGATTAAATGAGTAGATCGAAAAGCCACTTTAACTTTTGAAATTCTCCAGCAAGAACAAAAAGGGAAAGGCATCTAATTCCAAGTTCAGAATCAAATTGCAACGGTCGTTGAGCTTGCGAGCCTTCTAGATTGCATTTTCCCACTATCATCATCCAGTAACTTTGGTCAGAAACCTAGAGTTCCATTTGGACTCTCCTCGGGTTCCAAAATAATACGCCCTTTCATATACAAATCTAAGAGGAAGGAAGGAAACATAAACTATGGTCACCACCATAAAAATTTGACGTCGTCGTCGAGCTCTCATTCCGGCGGGAGAGGAAAACATAACACGCTTATCCCCACCCTTTCCAGAAGAATGAAAACTAGCGATGAAAAACTTTGCCCTGTGTTGTGTGGAAATACTAGTCGAACCTTTGTTGTGTGTGCGAACCTAAACATGTGAAAATAAATCTTGCAATAGGAATAGACCGCACGGAATTCAATACTACCGGGGTCACCCATCGAATTCTGTAGAAGGTGGTGTCGAATTCCTCTCTTGAGTTTAATTTCGAGGAAAACAGCGTCTTTTAATTAGCACTTTCCCCGGGAGATGCGGGATAGTTTTAAAAATTGCAATATCATAAAGAGGAACATGAATGAACCCATGGTGAAAATCAATACCCAAGAGCATGGTTGCAAAATGTCTGGAAAAGCAAATAGAGGTTGGCTCCTGTACTAGGGAAAGCAAAGGCTTTCTCCTAACCAAGAGCGTTGAGATTTTAGTTTATGTAGTCAGGCTGCTGTAGTGAATCGATCGACGACGAGAGACCCCCTTTCTGGCTCGCCTTTCTTTCTTCATCGAGCAGCCTGGATTTTCCTGGTGGTAGTTTCAAAAAGTAGAACCGGAGATACCCACATGCTCCGGCAAACTTTCACCAAAAGAAGGCCACTTTCTCTCTGCCTCCTTTTGGCTCCGACTCAAAACACACAAGGCTAAAGCACGTGTCTTTCCCAAAAAAAAGGACTGGGAATCTTCCATCAGAGTATTTTCGTCCAGTTTCGAATGTATAAGCATACCATGCCCTGACCTACTACGCGCATTCCAAAGAAAAATAGATGTTATGTCATTCATTCTGAGGCAAGACCCGCCACCATACAAGGTTCAATCAACTCTGAAGAAAATTCTGTGTGGGCTGGATGTGCTACTGCCACCCATTTAAGTTTTCACTTTGTGCTTTCTCCTTTGATCTCCTTATGCCTATGGTTGCTGATTCTAGCTCGAATCTATTCTAGACGAAATGGTCGTGAACAAATCATTGGAGTAAAAGATTTCTACAAACCCCAGCCTTTTAACGACTCCACTCCGGGTTTTGATCTTTTAGTAATATTTGCAATTCTAATAATAATATATTACACTTTACAAGCAGAAGGTTTCGCTTATATCCGCTATGCAAGGAGTAATTTGGTGTGCTCTGAATTATGTCCAATGGGGAAGAAAGTAATGTCTGTACTAATGCAGTGTAGCAATAACAAACATCACTGATAAACTTTGGTGGTGGTGGCAGTGAAACTTTTGCCAAAATGGAAGCGTCATGATCGTAAAGTTATAACTGTTTGGAGTTTATTGAACCGAACCGAGTCTGTAGATTACTTTTAATAAAACACTCTCAGGACTTAAGGGTGTGCGGATGTGAAATCTTTGCAAAACTTTATGAAATATATACGCCATATGCCTTATGGATATTGCAATATTACTCCATTTTCATCTCTAAAACTTTAAGCTGTAATGGGCTACTGGCTTATAGCATAGTACACTTAGGATAACTGAAACTACACATTTTAGAAAAGTGGTATTCCAATATGTTTCATTGCGATACGTATTAGTTATTAGGATCCATAGATACTCATACCGGAAATTTTTTAGTATATTCAAATAGATGGATTCATACTTGTGAAGCCACACTAAAATAATGGGGTTAAAATTCTTTTTCATTTGAGCCAGTCAGTCTAGATTTACAAGAGCAGAAGCCCGTGAAATGTAACTTGATGCGGATCGTCTCCACCTGCGACCGGAACTAGGGCAGGGTAACCAGCACCACTCAAGTCGACCATCATAATTCAGGCACTAGGTTAATTTTCAAGTACGGAAGCTAGGATATGCACTTTGGATGATTCTCAGATGGTTAAATTAGTCAATAAAATTTGTCAGGTGTCCCATGAAACTGATTTGACCCCGAATTTGTATCGAGTTACTCCCATTCATACTTTGGAATAGAACATCGCTTTCAAAATGCGTAATAAAGTCATGAGTTATTCATATTAACGGAATTGGCTTCATTATTTTTAATGCCAAATTCAGAAATCCAAGCACCCGTGAATCCGCTTTCACCCAAATACACCCCGAAGAATAAACTTCCTGTTACCATTTTTGATTTCCCATGCTTTATAGGCAAATGAATATATTCTCTGCTGTTTAAAAGTGTTACAATTGAGAGTCTACGCACAGCCTAACGGTTAACGACAGTGCAGAGTGTGGAATGTGTATAGGTCATCTGAGCCTCGTTTGTTTCAATTAACTTTTGTAAGCTATTGCTTTTAATGCCCTGTGTAAAGTGTAATGATACACGCAGTTACACGTGGGCAAAACGGGGGTGGCGTGGGGGTAGTAATTCCTTTTGCAACAATGACCAAGCCGGAAGCTTAAGTTCACATCGAAAGGATTGACTTGAGTGAAAAAACAACCAATTAGAACTGGTTTTATGACCTGAGTATAATTGCATCGAGACATACACACTTTCACTGAGAGTGAAAGTCAATCAAAAAAGGCAGTTGAAAACTCCAGCTCTCAAGAATTCCTGTGTCTGGGATCCAAAGGTGCAAAACATGGTTTAAAATTCTACTGTCATTGCAGTGGGTTCATTGAAATATAATACGAATTTTCCTCAGTGTGAGAATCTGATGAGGGTATATAAGTTTGACCTGGGGTGTAAACCAGATCGCGACACGAGAAGACAGGTGAGCTTCTCTACATTGTGCATTTGATACTGGGTGATGTATGGAACAATGGAGTAGAAAGAACAATGGCTGGGAAAGTGTATTCTTCCAACAACACTGCGGGTGCTCAGCTGCATTAGAATTCTTATAGCTACGCACACACGCCTTATAATAGTTCTTCTCTGAAAGCCCAGCAAAAGCGGTTTTGGACGGACCGTTTCACATCATCTACCATTCTGCTAACCTCAAGCTGAAACGCAAAATTAATGGCGAGAGACCTAAAGAATGGGATTATCATGAGTCCTATAAATCATGCCGTTATTGTCCTCATTCCCGTCCTATAGTTTTAATCATATCTCAAATCAATTCTTTCTAGCGTGTAAACTTCAGCCAAGTTTTCAAGTCGACGCTATAAATTCAATTCCTGGTGGGAGACATGGCTCACTAGTCTGGATTTGTTTCAATTTCAAGTCCCCCCTTGTTCTAAATTCATACCGCACCTAGCTTTACAAAGATGGGAAATGGCCCAGTGGAATCTTGATTCAACAGAGTTCATAAAGGACGTTGAAGCTTGAATGAAAGCTTAAGAATCTCTCGAGAATGCTTGAGTTTATTAAGTAATCCAACTCTACTCATTCAACAGCAACAATTGAAATAAATTAGCGAAGCTCATTCATTGAGTCTGCAGTTCTATAGAAATGTCAAGAAGACACAACTTCATTTTGCCAAACTCCACTCTATTAAACCCAGTTTTCTGAGATGGCGACGATTCAAGGCTAAGGTGCAAAATCTCCAAGGCATTGCCTTGCGCGGATGACTAATCGCATTCGTATTGGAGTCGTTAAATGTTGTAGCGCACACTTTCTAAGATATTTGAAACTGACCCCAACCCTCTAAAGTTTGACTCATGCGCCTGCTTATGATTCTCCCGTACCCTTAAGCAAAGATTAATAAAAATGCTCAAATTGAATACTTACGACAATGCTTATTTGAAGGTACAATGGTCCTATAATTTTCGTAGCCTTTTATGAATCCTTATTTTGTAGATTGAGATGCACAGCACAATACAGGCGTTGAAATGCCTTTCAATTTCTGAATTGAATTCTGATTTAGATTAATGTAAAAGGAATGTTGCACTGCTCGTTTTGGAAAACCGGCAAAGCCGGTTGGGCGTGGAAAGTGGTTTTGTGGTCATTTTGATTCCAATCACGGGAATGACTAAGATTGCAAATATTTACATTTAGATCGTGCGATGCTTTTTCCTTTCCTCCCTTTTACAGCTTTCAAGTTTGCTGACTCTCCACTTAGTTCTCACTATTTAAAGCATGTATTATGCATACATGCAAATCTTGGGATTCCGTAATTTGTGTAGCTTCCGCAGCTACCTTATCATAGTAGACTTTTCAGCTTCCTCCTAATTGCTAATTATCTTTGTAATTAAATAAATAATTATAGTGGCGGTGCGACAACCTACATAATATAGGCTGAATTATTTCGTGGACGTTAATTGACGGATGTTTTCTTTGCTCTGTAGTTTTTATCAAGCTATTTGTCGGCGAGTTAAATTAACGTTGGCGCAATTAACACAAACGTATGCCGTGTTTTGCCACATCAAAGAAACTGCAGGAAACTTAAAAAATCTCCGTCGGCCAAAGATTAAAGAAATAGTGTCGCAACGTCTCTGAGACTTGAAATACAAATGCAAAAGCCGTTTTTAAATTGTAATCTAAAATATATAAACGGCAATTTCGTCTGTGAAATTAATTGATAATTGTATTCTTCAAAAGATCTTAACATGGCCATAACACAATGTGAAATCTACTCCGAAGAATTTCATTTAGACTCCCGTCTTTCCTAATTTAGAGCTAATGAGGAATTTGACGTGGCAATGTAGCATACAATAAATCTCTAAAAACAAAACATGTCAGACGCTGTTAATTCTGGCGACATTGTCGCCAATCTCTGTCGCTGGGTTGTAATTTGTTGTCACCTCGTGATGCCATTGATGCTTTTCATGAGGCAGCCATTATCATTATATCTACGTTGCTTTCTTGAGTGTCACGTCGCGTCTATCTTGTATTCCTATCTGGCCGATGGTGCGGTGGTTATATGGAATGTACGTTTTGTATGATGATGATGGAAAGATGATATCCCAACTTCTTTTCTCTTATTCCCATTATCTCTAGGAGAATTCCCGGTGCAATTTACCAAAGCATGGAACGATAGCTGTGACTTTGGAGGAATTATTGGAAATTGGAGTCGACAGAAGAAGTGACCGAGCAGGCGGACATTGATGAAAGGAATGGGATTGGCAGGGTGGGAAAGCGGTACACGGTGAAATGGGGAGATGTCAAATGTATCATCATCTACGAAATGCGTCATATACAGAAGTCCTTTGGTTTCCTGTCGGACTGACACGTTCATTACATACAACAAAGTTTGATCATCTTTGGGAAAAAGGAAGATTGCCAAAGTTAAGAAATCCTGTTCATCCGATAGTCGCTTTCACTGGGACTTTCTCCTCCAGGAGGATTAGTACAATACACGCGAAAATCCCTTTGATGAGATAGAAAAAACGTGAACGTAATTCCAATGCACCGTTAAATAATGCAACGATACAAAATGATACACACGTATCATTAGCTATCGTTTCTCACACTTTCCCAAACACGGCGTATGAAATTTAGTCTATGACATTCACTGATCAGTGAATGCTGACATTATGGAAATTGCAAAACTAGGTTGACACGACTGTCATCGTCAAATAAATTATGGTTATAAAATTATTCACGGATAAACACAATATGGAAACTTAATCTTTAGAAAGCTAAAGAAAACCTTCTACCTTTGTCAGGCTTTGGATTTTTGAGCTATTATTATTTCACATGCGGTGAGCAGTGACTGGACTAATTGAACAGCGTATTTTATTTTTGCATTGAAGCGCATGTATAGCTTTCACTACACATAGGAATCCAGTTTAGCCAGATGCTTGATGGTTTTATGGACATGCTGTGCTAGAAATGACATTCCAAAATGAAAGCATATGGCATGATTTCATGAGAATCCAAGCCTACGACCAATTATATTTCCCAAGAAAGTTGTTTTCTTCGTGCGCGTTTGCTTTAGATTTGATAATCATGCAAGAACGCAAACTTAAAATATTACACAATCGTTTCGTTTGCAGCGCTGTCGTAAAAGCCGCAGACAGTTTTATCCATAAACTCCTGACGATTCTTTTTGTATAATTCATTAACAAGTTACTCAGCCACTTTGACTGCGCGGCTGCTAAATAATCCCACGCCAAATCATTGTAGTCGAAACTGTATTTTTGGTCGCTCTGAAGAAACTTCACGAGTTCCCGGCAGCGCGACTTGGTTATCGATTGCTATTTTGGAAATAACTTGGAAATAATTCATCGCGTTCGGCAGAGCAGTGAATGAAAACCTCATAACTAAAGATACTGAAATATAGGGGAAGGGAAATAAGCCAAAAAGTAATGGCTTATTGGCTTTGCCATAATAATGGCTAATCTACCATGGCATGATGATGGTTAATATTTAATGTAAATAGATTCCTATTATATACCTTTCTTGGCCTACTATGCTACGCTGTCATTGGAACAAAAGGCGAGAGAAGCTCCAGTTTCATCAAACTTGGTATAATGTGCTGTCAATAGTTTATGAAATTTTGCCACATCAAACAGAGGATTATTGAAATGGGACAAACGTGCGAGTTGGAGAGGGAATCGGATTGTTTCAAAAGAAAGCCTTTGCGCATGCCTGATAATTGAATGGTACAAGATGTTGCATGCTCCTTTATGAAAAGAATTCTTGTAACGATGCAGAATCCTTAGGATTTTAACAAAGTTGAAGAAGTAACATTGACGGGAGGAAGATCTCTTCTTTTCTTTATAGCTCCAAGGTATGTTTTTCATCTTCAGCTTCATTGCTCCTTCTTCCTTTAATTTTCTGAAGCCATGGAAGACAAGGGTCCCTCTTAAATCTTTCCTCCTTTCCTGCGCGTTTAAGTAGTCACAACAAACTAATGGCTGGCTCGTCCTCTTCCTGACTCCTTCATGCAAAACACTTGCACCCTCACTGCATTTCTAAAACATCCTCCGACGCTCCGCGATGACAGACTAAGATCAAACTTCAATGGATTTGTTTAGCTAAACCAAAGTTCAAGTGAATCATCCATGTTATAAGCATGTTAAAGCGCTTCCTGTTTCCTTGTTAAAAGCTTTTGAAACTTTTTCATTCAAATTAATTTCTAATCGTTAAGTGAAATCAAATCAGTTTGTTGGCAGATCGATGACCAATTGAAACCAGTCTGGCGAAAGTTTTTGGTAGTCATTAACTCAGGAAGTCGTGAGTTGACTTTTGTATTATTCCGTGATGATCAGTGAAGGATATGTAGTCTTTCGATTAATTAATTAGGTTCTTCCGTAATAATACAGGTTAAGACATGGCCGATTGTTGTGTCTATACTTTTTAGCTGAGAAATTAGGTGTGGCTGCCCATGTAATGGCTTTAATCTGCCGTATAGCTCGGACTGCTTAAGCTTAAGTTGAAGTCGAAAGTGAACCTTAGGCCCAAGAATTATATTCACGTCGGACAGAGGAAATCATGCCTTTGGCTTTATTGTGCAGAGTGGATGGGACTTGGTATCTTACCTGGTAGGATTTACTATATTGCATAACGCCATTAAGAAAGTTGAATCTTCATAGACAGAGATAGGAAAAGTAATGGAAAACAAGCCCGTAAATCCCTTCTTTTATCTCTGATTCTAAAAAGTTTTAGCCGGAATTAAGGTAAAACACACACGGAGCCAAACCCATTTCCCACAAGATGATGAAAGAATGAAATATATTTTCACTACGGAAAGCTTATGAATTAATAATGAATTTGGCATTTCGAATGACAGCACTCTGCCTTTAAAGCTTAATGTTTCTGCAGGAATGTACAAATGGCAATATTTGGCTAAAGTGAAAATGTAAATTATAGAATCCAGTTTTAAGACTTAAGGATGACGAAAGTCAGAAGCAACAGAATTATTTAAAGTACCTAACCACTCAGTACTATTCAAATAAGCTTGGAAAGCGAAATTCCATCACACCTGCATCATCAGAAATCATCCAGGATCGTGATCATTTACAGTTGAGATGATAACAGAATCCACACATGATGGCGTCCATTTCCATTTGTGATTTGAATATAATATAGCAAAAAGGGTAGGGGGTTTCATCCCCGCAACAACAAAACTGCATCTCCAGGTCATTGTCATCTCCTGCATCCATCCCCTTCATTATTGAACTGAATCACATCCGCAGTCATTCAAATCATTGAATTATTCAATCATTCAGATCTACAAATTGCATTAAAGCCTTACCTTGCCTTCTTCGTCACTGTCGCCTATGTGAGCAGAATGACACTTTTATTCACTATCTCATCGGGAGAAGGTATTGGAGGAGAAAGTTATTGAGCCAATGAAGAGAAGTGGAACTTCCCAAAACTTAGTGATTTACAAATTGACAATTGTGTCAAAACGCAAAGTGATCTGTGATAGGTTGATAGCCACAATGGTGGCAGCACATGTTAATTATCGCACTCACATCATTAGATCTGTCAAGCGTCCCTAGTGACCTTAGTGGTAGGGCTTTTTATTATAGGAAATGCGAGGAATATTGTCCGGCGTCCTTAAAACTACGGTGTGTCAATGACAAATTTTTATTTTGGCGTTGACATGGTAGCCAGTGATCCCAAGTGGAGTAGGAAGTAGAAAGGTGTTGGAAGGATGTTGCTGAAGGCAACTTCAACGTCCGACTACCCAGGACCAACTAGGTGGGAATGCTTCAAAAAACGAAGAACAAATCCTATTGTTACTTCCAATGCAAAAAAGGACTTCCCATGGATCCCATGCGTTCGAAGACCTCGGAAAACTGAGCGACTCAGAAGAGCCTCATCATGAACCCATGCCCAAAAGCCAGGAACGAGTCTGCTGGGCCTTTATGCATTTCGGGGTTCCAACCACTCCGAACCCACCACCACACTACTTACTACGAACAACTTTGCACCGCTCGGAAGAAGATGAAGCTGAATCTTCTGTGAAAGAAGAACGGGATATGTATAGGGACTTACTACGGGAGGCCAAAAAATCCAAAGCCCCAAAACTCAAAAGAGGCGGATCCTTCCACTAGTTCTCAGTGAATTCAACTCCCGGGTTTCGGGGGATTTTTATAACCCCTTCTGTATTAAAAAGGAAAATATTTTTCTTTGAAGAAAAACACTTACTCGGCTAGTCCAATCACTCCATTGCTTCCTGTTCCCTTTTTCAGTTCCTTCCAATCAGACACATTGTCGGGGAATTCCTTTGGGAAAAGTAGGTGAAAGCCAACAAGCAAAAAATCGACATCATTTTAATTATGCTTTCTCGGCATGACGCTGAGACTTATTGTCAAGTAGAGTACTCAAAGCTAGTTTATTCTGGGCATAGAGTTAACAATGATTAATCAAGGGTTGGAGCATTAGAGATTAATCTAAGATGAGGGTAAATCCTACTGAATTAATCCAATACTTTTAGGATTATGATAAAAAGGGGATCCAGTTTGTATCTATTTATTCGAAACACGCGTCTTGCTAAACACTCAAAGGAAAACCACACATTTTCTTTGGCAAAGGAAGAAAGTAATGTACAACGTCGAGAAAGCCTGGAAATGCAAGGTTTTCCAGGAGATTCTAAAGAAGGGAGGATCAATGCCCTAATGGGAGACTTCGGCTCCTTCCATCACAGACCTGCGTAGAGGCACATTCCCGACTTCCGTCCTCCTCCCTCATGTGCTCATTTTCAAGTCTTACTGGACGATTATGCTGCTTCTGAAGGAGTAAAAATTAAAAAAAAATGCTCGATAAAACCTGATTCTGAATTGTAAGAAACTTCATACCCTATGATTAACTCACTGTTAAACATGACAGATTCATCAAATGTTTCCTCAAACACGAGATAATCAAGATAACCTTCAAGGGTTCACACTGCAACTTCACAGTTATTATCGACCACATGAAGTTTGGGTGTAATTACCATAGTCATGCAAATACAACTCAATCAAGTTGTATAATTGTACATTCTCTGAAAAGTTACATTCATTAAGCATAAAGTCTTGAATCGTGAAGATAAACTACAACGAAGTTACTTACTATACGCATAACCATAAAAACTTGTGAAAGTTTAGGACACGGTGTGGACGACCGGAGTTATTCTGGTGACAAGCCGAGACAAAGAGATGACAAGGATAAAAGTATATCCAGTTGAAACGAAGAAAGCCCATTTCATTCCTGGCCACAGGAGCAGTTTTACCTTGTGAAACTCGACAGAGAAAGTTTGCATGATTATTACCGACGACTTTCACTCCACACCTTTTGTGTAAAAGCCAAACACTTTCTCCTTCCATTTCTTTATTTCTTTCTCCCCTTGTTACCATTTTCCGTAATACAGCAGCAGTATATGAATTTCATTTTCATCTCATTCACCTCAAAATATCTTTTGGAATACGTCGGAAAGGCTTTATTTTTATTTCCCCTGCAGAGTTGATTCATGACTTTCTTTTCAGGAAGACACACTCTGGTCTGTTTCACATTGTTACAGGACGACACTGTTACTTTGCTTTCTGCCGTGCGTACTTCCTCATCCTCATGCTTTATGAATGTTCTTGAATAGATATAAGAATTTCGGAAGATGACAATGGAATCCAATGAGGAAGGAGTATTGCGGATTTAAGCCGTCTTTGCTTTTCCCTTTCTGCACTGCTCATAAATCAAACTTTTCCTGTGTGCGGGTACATTAGGCTATTAGGAAATTCTGAAAACACCATACGGCGATAGCTGACTTCAGGGACTTTTAGAAATATGATTCACGGAAGTGTTATCTCATTCCTAGAGATGACAACAGATTCGGCCTCCGTTTCCTCCTGTTCAGCTCTGCTGCACAATCAATCGATACGTTTCGTCTTCATTGAAAAGTTCAAGAGGTAAGACAACAGCCGACTAACAATACACATTTGAGCAATCTGCCAAAGAGCAATCTACTGGAAGTTAAAGACAAAAGAAAACAATAAGTCATCTGATGTCACGATTAGAAAAGCTTCTGCGTCATCTCTTCTATTTCTTGGTCTTTCACATGGCCAAAGAAATGGTAGCAGATCTCCTGAAATATAATTTTGAAGAAATGTTCTAGACGTCTGGCAGCTGCAATTACCATAATGACCACAAGAGATACCGCTTAACACGAAATCGTGAACCTGCACAACGTGTTCTCCACAATTTAATATGAAAATCGACATTCACTCGAGAATGTTCCACGTGAGCGCTTTCTTGATAATTAGCTTTTAAAATATCGTAAAAACGCATGAAGTTTAAATCCTTCGGACGAATTGACCGACGGACGGATGCCGAAATAGTCAAAAGAAGAAATCCCAGAATCTTCTAACTAATTCAGCAGCTAACGGCAAAGGCACTGTTATCTTTGTAATTACTATTAATTCAGTGCATCACTGAACATCAAATGAAGCGATTCCACAAAACAGTACACACTATTAAGTAAGTACCTAACTAATAAGAATTATAACTATATAAGAGGAAAAGTTAGTGGTAAAAGAAGTGTGGTGGCTAGGTTATAGGTCAACTAAACGATGAGATGGGTAGATTAGGTCAATAAGGGGGGTGGTGATCAGTTTTAGGTTAGACGCTGTGACCAATTTTAATTAAAGAAAAACAAATTCTAATTAATAATCCTAATTTAGGTCTATCCTCTTATTCCATTTCATCCCTATTTCTAAAAGCTAAAGCTTCTAAATGCCACTTATCGTAATTTCATTATTTTTTTAATTTAAATTGTACTAAAAATTTTCGCGTGAATAAAAAATGTAAACAATGAATAGAGTCGTTTCTAACTTTTCACGCTCCTTTTACTTCCATCTAGTGGCGAGAAGTGGAACGAGGTTTCTTGTTTTTCCGCTCATCTCCTCCACAGCAGGTAACAGAAATTCTTTAAAATTGGCTAAATTCAGTTAGAATTTATCATTTTCTGGACTAAATGAGTTTAGAATATCATGTAAAAGTTAATTTTGGATAAAGTAATGAAGGAATTTTGTAATTAAGTGTAAGAATTCTGTTAGAAGATGAGCATATGTTGTTCTGAGGGGGTGTAAAAAGTGTGTGTGTTTCTGACCCTATCAGCTTAAATAAGAGTTCCAAATCCCCTTTCCCCGTAGTACCTTCGGGTCTACATATACTAAAATTGGAACGATACAGAGAAGATTAGCATGGCCCCTGCGCAAGGATGACACGCAAAATCGTGAAGCGTTCCACATTTTTTTGCCACTTTTTTCCTTCCTCACTTCCTTTTTTGGAATTTTGCAATTTCGCAAAAAAATGGTCTGTGGTTTATTTTAGCTTGATTTTTACTAAAAATAACTTTTTATCAGACAATTGTATTTATTTTAAAAGCGATTTTAATATTTGGTTTGAGCGTCGCACAAATCCCATTTTTCCTTGTGATGGTATAATTTATGTTTTAGAAAAGGTTTGATGGAAAATGCATTAATAAGGGTTACTCTTATTATTATAAAAAATAATTATCACAGAGGACAAGTATAAGGTTCACTGGCACATTTTGATTCAAGACTTCATTTTTCCCTATTTAGCTAAATAAGCTTTAGTGTTCTGCGCTTCTCTGCTTTAGCTTCTTTGCGCCTGCTGCTGAATATGGTGGTGGTAATAAGGCGGACTTGGACCCGTTGACATGAAATTAAAGTCTCGAGCGTATGTGGTTGTTGATGATGAATTCATTCGGATTGAATGGCCATCGTTTTGCGTTGATTTCATATTACACGAGTGCGCATGCGCTGCCAAAACTTCAGTCAATCTTATTCTCTCTTCTTCCAGTTTGGAAATCTCACTCTTGAGGGTGACATTGGTAGCTTCGAGTGTATGGGACTCCTGGGAGAAAAAAAATTGTTGAATTGTTGAAATGTATTTGAGTAATTAAGTTGATTTATGATTAGTAATTTACCTGCACGAGCAGCCCAGTTTTTTCTTTCTTTTTATTACGGCATTTGGTGGCGGCAATTTTGTTCCTTTCGCGTCTCCGCTTACGACGCTCTTCATCTTCCGGTGTTAGCTAAAAATAAAAAGTTTTTAGATTAATTGACCAAACCCTATTATTTGGAACAATGCAAGTCACAAAAAAATTATCCTAACCACAAATGAAAACAATGTTAGACAAATTTCAGGACAAAAAATAAAAATAGTTGACCTCCAAAATGGAATTAACAATGGACAAATTGCATCAAGTTAACAAAAAAAGTGGCCAGAGGATATTGCAAAAACCAAAATAGCAAATCCCGACACGAAAAGAAAAGTCACACGAAGCAATTATTATAACCCACACTGAAGATGAAGGTAATTTTAAAAACCTTATTCGTTGATTGAATCTGATATCTTTGGAAGGATGGAGAATTAATATTTGTGACGTCTACCTCTTCCGTCTTCCTCACTTTGGCTTCCAATTCTGATTGGAGATCAAAGTCTTCTTTCCCACTGCTTTTGCGTTTCGTTTGGATTGTTAATTTGAGACTGTCTTTTATAAATTGGGAACGGAGGGACTGCACCGTGGACGGCGGTGGTGGTGGCGGTGTAACAATCACAAGCGGTAGCTTTGGCACAGTTAGCGAAGATGATGGTACTTCTAGATTTGCAAAAACTTTCTTATCCTCTTCACCGGGATTGGTCGCTTGTGAGTCTGGAACGGATGAAATGCTTGACCGCTCTGCTGACGAACTTGCACTTTCGAAGAATGGATTTGATGTAATTGATATCAATGAGTTCAAAATGTCAGGAGTATTGAGCGACAACGGCGTGCCGCTGGTTCCGCCGCCAGAGGGAGGGGCAAAATTTGTACCACCAAGCAAGTCCACAGCATGTTTCCTGGCAGCTTCAATATTCAAAGTCTGCATTCTGAAATAAATTAAAATTCACTTTGTTACCAATCCAGTACATAAATCCAATTAACTCTTATGATTAGTGCTTTCAGTCGTGTACATCGCTCTCACACCTCATCTAGAGAGAGTGCTTTCGAAGAAATCCTGTATGTTTGTCATGAGTTTACTAAAGCTTTGAATTAGCATCTTGTCGTGAATTTCACGGCCTTGAAACTTTAAGTTCCTCAAAAATGCGATGGTCCTTCCCAATTACATTATGCAGTTCCCACTTGTCACCAGTCACCTTGCCTCTCATAATTTTCCCATCATTAAATTTACGATGGTGATAATAAAACATTCGACTAGTTAATGCGTTTTAAGGCGCAACGTTAACTTTTTTGCCACTCCAGCCGAGTCTGCGTAGTTATCCTCGTGAATAACTAATAGAAGACACGCTATCCTTGATTTGCCTTCAGTTGCAACCACTAAAAGATGAAGAACTTTGCAATAATGAAAACGTAAAGGCTTCGTAGTTCCTTGAACTGCTTCCAAAAAATTCTGTTACTTTTGATTAGCAACTTTTTCATTCGGCTTATAACTTTGTTTTCAAAAATGTAAGCGTCGTCACTCATTCAATTCAGTTTGTAGAGCGTTCTCCGGAGTAGAATTTACCTTAGCGATCCCATTCAGGCTTGACTGGAATTTGTTCCGAATTTGTTCTGAAAATGAAAACGTTTGTGTCACTCCCTTTGAATGATTTGAATCCACCCTGTGAATCCGTTGGCGTTTTTAAATAAGCCGGTTTATCAAAGAGTGTGAAATGTTGGGTTACAATTGCCAGCAATGGCGATTTGATGTGAACGCCGCAACGCTTATTATCCTACTGACACTCTTCAGCTGTTATGCTATTACGCACGTGGTATTTGAGGTAATTGTTTTTTCTCCACCCGTTTGCAAACTTCATCGTCATTTTCTGACAATTTCATTGGCTAACGAGATCCTTAACGCCCACACCCCAGCCAGCCAGTAGTGTATGGAATGACTCGGGGAATGCTTCTTTGAAATATGTTAGCCAGTGTACCCAGCAGTAATCTTCATGTCGTCTTAATGGCTCGCTAGTATCTATGACTGTCGTAGATACCCAGCGTCTAGTTAGCTCTAAACTATCTTTATTTGCATTGAACGCTTAAGTTTATAGCTTCCACAGAAATAAAACCAAATTCCGATTTGCAAAATTCTAATCTCAGGGAAATTCTTCTCGGCGTTTCACCAGAAAGATATTTCCACTTTAGAGACAAACGGACTCAAAATAGCTACGACGGAGCAATTCATAATTTGGCAGGGACTGCAAATTCATGTTAAATCTAGATAAGCAAAAGCGAAAACTAACTGGAGGCGCTTCCTTTAACATGATAGAAGCAATTTGTAAGAAGGAAGGCAGAAAGCCAAATGCTTTTCAGTGCCTTAACTACACACCTCAATTTCATTCGTCTGTATAAATTGCGTTTGTATGGGCTTTTAGTTTTTCCGTGTATTTATATTCATTCACCACTGCATTGACATTAGAGCTTCTAAGGTGTGAGCATGGCCTTTAGGATTATAATTTCTGGCCTATGGTAATGCGTAAAAACGCAAGGGTTTGCAAATTGTACATTTAGGTACTTGTACAAAATCTTGCGTCAAAACTGGAGCCATGCCTCTTTTCCATAGAAGATGAGTCAAAATTTGACCTCATTGTCTTCTTCTTCCAGTGAGTAAATAAGTCCATGACGCTAAAAATTAAGAATTCTCCATATTGGTGTTAAACCCAAAATTATAGCAAAAATTAATTTACACGTGAGCATAATTACATGCTTTGGCAATTGCCAGGTAGCTTCCACGCGAGATTAGTTTGATATGATATTCCCAATTCACACGAGTGATATCAGAAATTATCTAGATTCAAACTATGTGATTAAAAGCTAGACAGTAGGTGGTGACTTCAAGTGTACTTCAAAATCTGCGTGAAATTTTAGCACTTTAAACTCTTTGATATTCACAGCAGTGCGAATAAATGAGATCATTATTGATTTGTAACTAGTAATTACTGAAGATGGAACTGAATTTCCGCTACTTTAAAATTGCAGTTTATTCGGTCATCCCCTCCAGAGATTCGTATTAAAGTAGCCAATGATGCCGTCACTTATTAACTCATTTTATTTGTAATTGTAATTGTAATTAATGCTAAAAATAAAAGCAGTAGGCCATGACATTTACATTTGGAGTCAAGTGGTTTCGAAATGACGAAGACCAGGGAAAGTGATGTGAGCGTGGGAACGGGATAACCTTTTTCAACTTAATTTCTATTTGTCTAATAAAGCGACGCGACGGATCTTCTGGACTTGAGTCCGTCCAGCTCATCTTTTAGATAAAGAAAACAAATAATCTTGTACATTGCCTTCTTCTTCGGTGGGGTATTCACTTAAGTTGAGGTTGTAGTAATGGAGGGGTGTAGTCCCTAAATTCCATCCAGGAAAGATTTCAAAAGTATAATTACAACTGAAAACATAAGGATGAGAGTACAAGATCTGATTCTGATCCCTCCTTCTATCTCCCAAAAATAAACTTTGACCTGGAGCCAAGAATCTTGTATGCTGTTTTTTTATTTTAAGTAAAAACTTTTAGTATTTGTGGGGAAGTCGTGGGGCTCGAGGGTTTCCAAATTATATTGCCGGTCTAGGAGATCTCAGACCATGGCATTGTTCAGTTTAAAGATAATCATTGGTTTAATATTAAGTTTAGACTTAGCTTCCCATAGCTTGGGTGCAGGGATTAGTCTCTATCCCTTTGGATTGGATGAGAGGGATGACACGCTGCCAAGGGACGCCGACGACATTTCATCTTTGGAACTTCGACTCTCTGTTCCTATTGTCTTCCATGGACAAAAATTTGCATCGCTTTATGTAAGTCATACTCTGATGATTCTTAAGGAAGTCGAGCAATTTTAAATTGCAATTGTAAATAACAAAAAAAGAAGCTTACGAAAGCGTCAGTTTGCGTAAAAGGCGATGTTGCAGTTTCGTTAGTGGCAAAAACGACACAAAGCAAACACGCAAAGAGGAGATTAGCGTTGAATTTTCCTATGTAGCCTTTTTGTCTTGTATGGCATCCGGATTTCTTGCCAACACAAGCCCGACATTTCCCCGACATTGCATTGGTTCCTGTGTTACTGGCGCTCGCAAATGTACTACGACAACGATAAGGCAGAAAACTTTAATTTTTACAGCGTCTTTGTGCCAAATAAGTTCAGCCATTTGTAATCCCGTGTCAGTGAATAGTTCAGTTAAAACTAACACTGCGAGTATTTAGATGAACAATTATAGCATATAATTAACTCTATTTTACAGGTTAATCAAAATGGACTAGTGTCATTCTTGACTAAAATACCGTCGTTTGTAAACATTCAATTTCCATTGGATTATCCTTCCATTGCACCCCTGTATTCCGATATTGACACAAGAATAACTGGGACAATATTTTACCGGTAAGTATTGATAATTTGAGATATTGACATTTACAGCTCATGCTAAACCGTACACTCTACATTTCTAATGCTACAGTGAAACAAGATCAGAAAAACTGTTGGAAGATGCAAGGACACTTCTATCGGAGCATTTCTCAAGTGCCGCAAACTTTAGACCCGGCGCACTGTTTATTGTTACGTGGGACAGCGTGGGGTCTTATGATCGCAAAAGTGACAAGGTATGTGCTATTTTCTTAATAACGATGTTTATGCCCTTTTTCTAATGCCTAGGAATGTTAAATTAACTTCACTAGATATTTAAACATGGAACAGAATCAGAAAAGGAAGAGATCTTCTCGAGCATTTTACACGTAAATGTGAGATTCAAAAGAATTCTTTTTGCGAGTGGAAGATCTGATAGTTTATTTGTTTAACTGTTTGGTTTATTTTAATTTGCTTAGCCTTCACTCACTCAAATGTCATATCATTCGAAAGATTAATGTGTCAAGTCTTGAGTTGTAACTTCAATAGCGGCTGCCAGCATGAGAATTTTCTCCAACATTGCAGATGTCATGCCATTTTTAGTGACAGGTTTTTGGAAAGTTGCCTGAAAACCCTGTTTATTTTCAGGTGAACACGTTTCAATTGATTCTCGCCAGTGACGGAGAGGAATCCTATGCCATTTTCATTTATGATAAAATTGAATGGATCCAAGGAACTGGAAAGAACCCTAGCCTTCCTGATGCAAAAGCACAAGCAGGTCTTATTTCTGGAATTGGACCACATTTTGCATTGAAAGGATCAGGAACAGATCAAGTTTCGAATTTACACAAGTAAGCCTCTGGTTTCTAATAACGCAATGTTGTCCATTCGAAATTGTAGTACCGGAACGAAGAAAAATACCGGATAACGTATTATGACGTATTTTTTGAAAACTGTGCTTTATTCATAGGAGATCGAATGTGGGATTAGACGGTGTTTGGGCATTTCGAGTTGGCAGAGTTGTAGATCAGATCGAAGTACCAGATTTAAATCTTGGATTGGGTACGAACCCATTGAAAAGCAATCGACCAACATTTTATGCTTGCTGTCTAAAATAGGGACTCCTGAATTAAGTTCAACCTGTGCTTCCGGTGGAGCTACAATTTGTCACAGTAAAGCCGAGTGTGTTGATCACTCCCCTACTGGGTTTTGTTGTAAATGCATCCGTGGATTTTATGGGAACGGGAAAATTTGCATGGAGGACGGTAAGCTCAAATTCCATAAAAACGATGTAGTGTCAAATTACCAATTTACGACTGCTCAATTTGTTACAGCCATACCGCAGCGTGCCGTGGGAAAAGTAAAAGGTGTTTTGAATGGGAAGGGGATCGAAGATGCTGATTTGTATTCCTACATTGTACCAGCCGATGGACGAGCTTACACTGCAATTGCAAAAATTCCGGAAGCCATGGGCTACGAATTCCAATCAATTTCAGCACTAGGAATAATTTTTGGATGGCTCTTTAGCGTCAGCGTGAAAGGAGCGCTGAATGGCTTTCAAATTACCGGCAAGAAAACCGATTTAACATCCAAAATTATGTGGGGAAAATTAACTTTCTCTTTCAGGTGGAGTTTTCAACTACACGGCAGAAGTGGAGTTCCTTCAAACGGGTCACAAGGTCACAATAAATCAGGCCTACACTGGACTCGATGTCTTTAGCCAAATGAAAGTTGAAACCCGAATTCATGGAAATACTCCAGTGGTTCCAGTTGGAACGCAGATTGAAGTGAATGACCATGAAATGCTAATGTCAAGAGTAGCTCCTGGAATTGTTCGGTCAAAATCGAATCACAATTACAGAATTGAAGGGACTTCAGTGGACAATCCATTTACGATCGAGCAGACAGTAACCTATGAGGAATGCCAATGGGAGTCTCCATTGCCACAAGACCTTCAAACGGTTAAAATGAAAGTTGGTCGAAGTTACATAAATTACGATGCAGGTCAGGAGATTGTGAGATATGCTATCTCAAGCACAGTGGCACCTTCTGACGGTACTGTCTTGATCGTTACTATTTTTAACAAACGTTAAATTCTTATTTGTCATTCTAGGAGAGGATCCTTGTCAAGATAACCGAGATCGGTGTCAGCCATTTAGCTCTTGCGTCCCAAATGAAGACACATTCAGATGCATTTGCAATTTGGGGTTAAGGACCATTTTTTTTGTTTTAATTAAAAGCTACTGACTAATTATTTTTATATTTAGATATCAAGAAGTTTACCCTGATGGCGACCCCAGTGGACGTCCTCAGTGCGTTGATATAGATGAATGTGGAATAGGAACTTCGAATTGCGATGTCACCGCAAAGTGCATCAACGAAGAAGGATCTTATTCATGTCGCTGCCGGGATACTTACGTAGGAGATGGGTACAGTTGTTCAAGTAGGTTCTTCTTAGCTAGTTCTTCCTTATAACCCATTTCAAAATAATTCTAATTTGGTAAACAGAAATGATCACATGCGCCGACGTCCAATGTGGATCCAACGCCCAGTGCGTCGAAGTTTCAACAGGTGTACCCGAGTGTCGTTGTGTGTCAGGGTACAACGGTGACGGATTGTTCTGTCTTCCGAATGAGGAAGAAGAACATGGTACGGTAAAAGAAAAGATTAATATTTTAAACCTTGCTATAATTCAAAATCGTATTTGTGATACTGTAGACAACCGAGATATTTGTCGATATTGCGACCGGGCTGCAGAATGCGCCATAGATTCATCTACCCGGGCATACAATTGCAGGTGCAGAAGTGGATATTATGGAAATGGAACAAGTTGTGTCGCGGAAATTGACAACGGCGAAACTGGTGAGAAACGCCATTAAAATAACGACGCAATTATGGAGGCTTGACTGTTGATTTACTTCATTCATTAGTATGACTGTGTAAATTAATATTTTGCAGATGGTAGAGATGCTTGCCGATACTGCGACCGAGCAGCAGAATGCGTATTTAATCCGTCTGCAGGCGTTTACGTTTGCGTGTGTAGGCATGGATATCAGGGAAATGGCACAAGTTGTGTGTCGACAGAGATTGAAGATGGACAAATTGGTAAAACAAGTATTCAACACAAAATCTAATGAATCGATATGACCAGTGAATTTTGATTATTTGGCAGATGGTCGAGATGCTTGTCGATACTGTGACCGAGCAGCAGAATGTGTATTTCATCCGTCTGCAGGAATTTATGTCTGCGTATGTAGACATGGATATCAGGGAAACGGCACAAGCTGTGTGTCGACAGAGATTGACGAAGAGCAAACTGGTTAGACCGGCATTTAATTTAGGGAGCTGAGAGGCCATTCTAACTAACAAATGATCATTCGACAGATAACCGAGATATTTGTCGGTACTGCGACCGTGCTGCAGAATGTGCTTTTAATCCGTCTGTAGGCGCATATGCCTGCAGGTGTAGAGCGGGATATCACGGAAATGGAACCAGTTGTGTGTCGACGCAGATTGAAGAAGAAGGAATAGGTATAACAATCTCATTAAACTTAGGCGATTAACTGAAAATCGAAATTATTTAACAGATAATCGAGATGCTTGTCGTTATTGCGATCGAGCTGCAGAATGCATTTACAATCCGTCTGCAGGCGCTTATGGCTGTATGTGTAGGCGAGGTTATCACGGGAATGGAACAACTTGCATTTCGACACCGATTGGTAAGCTTTATTAGAACATTTAAACACTGCAAATTATTTCTTATTTTGTATTGAAGACGTGATTGATGACTGCCGAGAATTGGAAATGTGCGACCTTAAAGCAGATTGTCTCCCTGCCCCTTCTCCAGCAGTGGACCAGGAAACCTACCATTGTGTTTGTCGTCCTCCATTTGTTGGAGATGGATTCACTTGTAGAGACGCCAGAACTATTCGTATGCCCATCGCAATTCAAACCTGCAATAGGCCGCTAATACCTTCGGCTTTTATTTTCTTAGAAGATCCTGTTAATCCAACACCAGAATGCAGTTTTGGTGTTCGATGTTGGTGTCCTCAAGGTTTTCAATTTGATGATATCCACCATCGCTGTGTCCATCAAGATGCAGAGCAGCGTAATCCAATTATTCATAAAATTAGGCTTGATTTGTGGAAATTGATAATAATTTTACAGCCAGGACTTGCGATGTGGATCGATCCATTTGCGACTTGAATGCAGCGTGTATCCCAGATCATAATGGCTATCGCTGCGTTTGTAACAATGGCTACGATGGCGATGGGAAACAATGTATTCCACAGGGTAATTGATTGACATTAACTAATTAACTATAGAAAACGGAAAAACAGAAAATGCTATTCGGTTTTGCAGATCTCTGCAGGAGCCATGCGCAATGTGGTGAATATCAGGAATGTGCTTACAACCGAACTGAACTCCGATACCAATGCCAATGTCGCGAAGGGTTTTCATCAGAAGGAAATACTTGTCGCCCAGGAGCTGACCTGGGATGCGATGTTCTGAACAACTGTGATGCAAATGGACGTTGTGTTTGGGAATCGGCCATATCCAAGTTTCAGTGCGAATGTAAACCAGGGTTCTTAGGGGATGGATTCAGTTGCCAAGAAGATATGACTGGCTGCAATGTTCTGAACAATTGTGCGAGAAATGCAGAGTGCAACTATGACACGGTTGCTAGAGGATTCAGATGCAACTGTAGACAGGTAAAATCAAGCATAATATTAGCCACATAGCCTAAATCGTTTTACACTGCTGCAGGGGTTTGTCGGAGATGGACAGCGTTGTCGCTCTTCAATTCCATGTTACCAGGACCGAACGGTTTGCGACATCAATGCTGAATGCCAACCTAATCAGGAAACGCGAGAGTGGCGGTGTTTTTGCAAAGAAGTATGACATGAACAAATTATTCGAGTTCGTAATTAACCCTTTGGGAAATTACCTTTCAGGGGTTCACAGGAGATGGGTTTGATTGTGAACCTGCAGGTGTTAGGGAAAGTCAATTTCTGCTTGTGACGAAAGGAATGTCGGTTATCAAAGTTAGTGTGGATGGTGGGAAGTCTCAACCTACGTCAGTGGAGCCGTTCCAGACAGCCGTTGGGATTGACATTGATTGCCCTCATGGCCGAGTTTACTGGAGCGATGTCGCCGGTAGAACGATCAAGTCGTCATTGTTCAACGGAACTTCGAAAACATCGTTTCTGACAGAAAGTAACGCGGTCATCAATAGATATTTATTTTGTGTAGTTATGTATAACCGTATATAAACCGCTTTATTTTCAGACATTGGTTCTCCGGAAGGTTTAACCGTAGATTGGGCAGCACAGAATTTGTACTGGACTGACTCATCAAAGGACACAATAGAAGTTGCAAATCTTCAGACAAGGAGAAGGAAAACGCTGATTTCAACTGACTTGGTCAACCCCAGAGGAATCGCCCTTTATCCACAGCGAGGGTAATTGTTTTTAAGTAGCGGAAGCTATTTAAAATTAATATAATTATAATAATAATAATATAAAAAAATACATTATGCTTTTTTCGTTTCGTCTGCCGTTAAAACGAATCGATTGTGGATTTCGATTTTATCGTATCTATAATGATTTTTTTTTAAAAGACGACTCTTCTGGAGCGACTGGAACAGGGACTATCCTAAAATTGAATTTTCTGGACTGGACGGCCTTGGGCGACAAGTATTGGTGGGTGAAGGCTTGGCACTGCCAAATTCTCTCGTCGTTGACACACTCACTGATCAACTCTGCTTTGCCGATGCTGGAACTCATAAAATTGGTTAGTGATTCATAGCCAGTCATTTTCACGCTTTTAGAAACTAGATGAATCAAATTCTTATTTGAACAGAGTGTGTGGGAATCGACGGAAGGAATCGGAGAACGCTGGTTTCGAACGTTGAATACGCATTTGGTTTAGCGTTGGGACATGACACATTCTACTGGACTGATTGGGATACGTACGTGAAAATTAAATATTAAACCCTGTTTAGGCATTGGTAAAAATGTTTAGTTTCCGTTAATTTCCAGTGGAAGCATTGAAAGTGCTTCAAGGAGGACGGGAGTTTTAGGTCAACGGATTGATGTCTCACAGGGAGGACCAGGAAAATTATACGGAGTTGTTCTGGTCCCTAAAATATGTCCACAGGGTACAGACTATCTTTTTATAAAATTATGGAGATCAATTGTATAGAATTACAGAACTAACTTGACAATTTTATATTTTCCAGCTTATAGTCCGTGTAGCCACAATTCCTGCCAAGAAGAATATATTTGTCTTCCAAACATGCGCGGTGGGCGATCATGTCGATGTACTGATGCGGCGTCGACTAGTTGTACAGACATCATCCTTTGATTCTTTTAACCGAGTACGGTATTAATTTCCTTCATAAACCAGTTATTTATTTGTAATTTATATTGCATGTAAGGACCTGTGCAATAATCTCATACAAAATAAATTCATTAATTCTTTCGTGGAAATAAATGGTGCAAGAGATTCATTTACGGACAGTGCCACAAAAGGAACCAGGAATAACATGCGGCTGCCGTGATTGTCCATTTGCTTCTTAACCCATGAGAGCCTTGGTGACCTTGTTTATTTTGGATTGTGTTCCTAGAATTTCACTATGAGTCCACGATATTTAGCACTCACTTGAACGCTGTAGACAAACATAAAAACTAGTTATCAGCTATTTATTTTGACCTGTACCAATGTCCTGGCTTGGCAGTTTTAAAGACGGAGTAACCCTATGTTTATCAGAGTCTGTTCAGTTCAATTCAAGGCTCTGGGCTGCTTATAACTAATACAGTAAACGATTCCAGCTCAAGTCTTTCCGTATCCGTCGAAATGCACATACTAGGGAATTGGCTCCGTGCAATTTGCACTTTGATTTCATTCTACTTTTTTCTAACTTCTGCGTCCAACCGGATTCTTGAACATTCGATAGAATCTGAGAATGGCGACTGGGGCCGGTGGGAACACTGCCCTGAAAATACTTTTGTGAACGGGATGTATCTCAAAATGGTCATTGGTGGTCCGGCGGATGAAGGTTTAAATGGCGTGAAGCTGTTTTGTACAGCACCATTCAGCATGCGCATGAGTATTCCTTGGACAATTAGCAGCACATTTGGAAGTACAGGAAAGTGGACTCACAGGAGCTACTGTCCCCTTCATGAACTCATCATAGGATTCCAGTTAAAATCCAACTCCCAAAATTCGGCAGCAAGCAACATAGCTGCAATTTGTGAAGGTGGTTCGATTCTGACTAGTGGAATCTACAACACAAGCGCAAGTGGCTGGACAGATCAGTTAATATGTCCGGAAGACTTTGCAGTGTGTGGAATACGGGCTGTTAAAAAAGGTCTGTATTTTGGAAATAAAATCGTTTTAAATGTTAGTGTAGTCAATGATTTTTATTTTAAGCCCAAAAGAAACATTCCTACTTTAATCGAATACACCTTGCAAACCTAAAATCGTTCCTTTTATTTCACAGTATTGCGAAACAAGTTTTAATTTTAGCAAATTGTTCCTATTTTTGCAGATGCCAGCAGAATCACCAACGTTAATCTGGAATGCTGCGAAATAAAATTAAACCCGGAGTGTACATTCAATCAGACGGAAGCGCTGGTTCTCTCATACGATAATCGAAAGGCGACCACTCCCCAAAAAGAATCCTACAGTTTGACAACCGGGATCATCACGGAAAAGGAAAGCATCTCCATGACAGGAAGAAGGGACACAAAGAGAAACGACTATTCGGTGGGAGGATCGGTCTCCATTGCTGCCAAAATTTTTAAAGTCTTCATTGCAAAACTGGGAATCCTGGCAAGTCATTCTTCCGCCTCAGTCAAAGAAAATTATGAAACGATGATCAATCGTATTAAAACAACCAGAATATTTATCGAGAAAAAAACAAAGCAACTGGTAATCCCACCGGGCATAAAAGTTGACATGTATCAGACCTTGTATACATGCGGGGAATACGCTTTTCGCTTCAGTTACGAAAGACGAGTTGACTCCAGCGCAGATCCGGGTTATCAAATGAAGGAAATTAGTACCGATGTCACAAACTTTGAGGCGAATTTAACAGAAATTACCAACTTGATCCAAAACCTAAATCAAACGTTTGAAACTAAGCTGAAAGCTCAAGAAGAAAGTTGGGAAGAAAAATTCAATCAGCTAAAACAAAAATGTGGATGCAACTCTACGATTTGGTAAAATTATACCTTCCTTGACTTCTAGATTCTAGGTCTAGTTTATGTCTCACAGTAGCGTGACTGTTGCAGTGCATTGCTGATTAGAATTTTTGAATTTTTGAACTATCAAATTATTAGAACTAAATTGAAGCATGCTTCTTCAAAATGTACTGAATATTTTAAACATACAGCCTTGAAAGACATGGCAGGTTATGTCCAGAACCTTTAAATCGGTAGTCCTTTTGCATATATTCTAATTTAAGAAACATCTATACGTTTATAGGGCCGTGAGGATATGAATTAACGGTATATTCAAATTTTTTTGATTATATATTCAACTATATTCAAATATTTACTATTTGGAAGGGTGTGAAAATATTCAGGGACAACATTTACGAAGATAACTGACAACTTCTGTTGTTTTTAGAGAGAAACTCCTCCAACGACGATCAGGCCTCCATTTTGTGGAGTAGAGAAGCCAGAGGATCTTTTTACGGTTGTTAAAGCGCTCAACAAGACGAATGGCGACGATCATACGACTATAGTCTGTACCAGAAGTATAGGGGAACAGGATAATTACCACACACCATTGCTGATTTGTACTGCAAGAAATATAAGCACGTTAATAAAATGAAGCATCTTGTAAAGAGGGAAAAAGATGGATTTTCTCATCTCCATAACCAACAACGGTGATTCCTTGATTGACGCAAAACGTTACTCCATCTTTTTTAATTAACGTGTATCGTTGACCTGTATAAGGGTGCAAAATGTCCGGAAGGATTGGGACAACAAAGCATATACTGTACACACAAGACGTGTAGCAGAAGTATTGGCCTAAAATTGAACGTTGAAGGTAAAAGTATGCATCATTTGGTTTATTTACACAATAAAGACAACAATGAATAACTGAATGTATTTGCCTATGCACCTGTCACAACTCGTTGAAAAATGAGACTTTAACCTATAAATAGTGTGTCTTATCAAAACTTAAGAGCTCCATACATAAGCTATTTACATGAAGCATTTCAACTACATATTAAAGCCTCGAAGGCCTCGTAAGGTCAGTCCAATTTATAGCACATGGATCGCTGCTTTGGTATAATACCTGGATTTACAAAGCCAATTGGAATCGTTCTCTTAAAAAAAACATTCTTTAGTTAGTTAAAGGGATAAAAGTTGACATTTGGCAGACTCTGTATGGAATACGCTGTTTGCCTGAATGAAAGATTAATTGACTCCAGTATGACATTTACGCAGATCCGGGTTCTCAAATGAAGGATATTAATACTGAGGTCACAACCTTTAAACTGAATTTTAAAGAAATTACCAATATTTGGATTTGATCCAAAGTCTAAATCAAACGTCTGAAACCAAGCTTTAGTAAGCGCAAAAAGAAAAGTGGGAAGAAAAATTCAACCAACTGAAAGAGAAATACAGATGCAACCCTAAGATTGATTCGGTAAAACTTTGCGTTATATTTAATTTAAAATTGAAAACGACAATATGTGTGACCCAATGTGACCCATATACTTGTCATTATATACTTTTTCACACACAAAAGAGATGCGATGGGTCCATAGCATTACAAACTACCGTAATATGGCTCTCGGCCCAGTTTGTAATGTTATACGGCCGGACACCTTCTGAAAGCAGATCAGTAAATTAACAAGAGAACTGAATTGAAGCCTCATTCTACACATGATTAGTTTAAATAAATTTAAACCTCGAAGGTCTGAACAGTCTGATATTTTGAGCATTTCCTTCTTTGGTATACTTATTAGACTACTATTCACAAACTTCCGTACGGCGTCGCTCACTTAAAAACTAAAAAAGATTCTTCGAGTAGAGCTTCATATTCTTTGGTAATTATCACATCAATATCATCTTGAGCAGCTTTGTAATACTTTGCAAAATACTCACACAGCAGCTTGGTCTGCTGGTTTTTCTAATAATCCTTCCAATTCGGCGGAAGACGGATTGGTGGTTAATGAGGTTGAGCAGGAGGTAGATGCAGGAGAGTTTTCAGGGGGAGAAGGGGGCAGGGGGCTTGTAGTTGTAGTGTTTCGCTTTCCACGCATGCGGATAACTATAATCAGGACAGCGATAAAACCAGTAAAGAGGACGCCTAAAACGAGGCCCACGATCAATGGCAGATTTGCTGTAAGAAATATCAGCAAGTTAATATGATGCTAGGCAGGGAAAATAATTGAATTACGTTTAGCCGTTTGCGTCTCATCTTTAGGCGTGGTTGAATGAAGAATCTTTTTCGCGTCATCTTCTGTCCAAGCCTTGTACCACTGGCTCTCGTTGCCCGTTGTAATTTTCAAGAGCAATTTCCCTGCCAAGAACTGCTCGTGATCTTTCACTTTTTGTCCTTTTCCAGTATGGAGATCCTGCAGCTGCCAACGCTGGTGGCACTAATCGTCACCAAAAAAATACAGCAAACTTCGTATGTCTTTAACTTAGAATACTCACCTTCTTTCCGCCAAAATCATCGTACCCATTAAGCATTTGGCAGTCATCAGTCTCCCTCCCTTCCTCTCCTTCCGGCTTACAGGGGCTGACGCTGAATATGTCCTGGTTCCTGCACTGCGGTTTTGAGGGTGTCCTTTTCTTAATTTCTTCGAATCTTTCGTGTGGAATGCAGAGCTCGAACTGAGGTTCGTATTCGATTGGCCTCCAATAGCATTTGGTGGCGTCTGTATTAATGACTTCAATTTGAGGTATGGTGGAGGATGGCTTTTGATCTGGCGAATCGGCTGAAAAATCAACAAGATTGCTTGTTAGGGTCAATCCGCGTGTCAAGTAAAAGCTGGATATTGGTCTTTTTGTTGGCTTATTTTGACACACGTCACTTTTATACATGTCGCCACCGCAATACAAAATAGATTTAAACTCTCATCTTCCCGACGACGCCTATCATTGACTTGTGATAGCCTTCGATTCGCTTATGCTCCTCACTTTATGGCGCCCTTTATCACGTTAAAATGCCACTCATACATACTATATTGGGTATCCCTTCAAGGTGAAGTGGTTTATTCCAATTTGTGACATTCAGAAGCGGATATTATCTGCAGAATTCCGATGTTTAGTTTTGAGAGAATAGCTAGCCACGTAAATAAAAATGATCCACTCAAGTCTTTAGACTTCATGACCCCTTATCTTTTCTCTTATCAGTCATCACAAACGGAACTGCGACTACGCCATCGTAAGTCTGCGATGTGATCTTTTTTTTTGTTTAAAATAAATGTAGTTTCAAAGTTGTTCAAAAACATTGATTCTTTATAAAAGTCGGTGGCCATTTTCAGTTGTCTGTTGAATGAAATGCCAGTATGGAGTGACTATACAGTAACCTCCAAATAATAGTCATAGGAAAAGCGATCTCATGGAATCAATCATGAAGGAACCCGCACCGGCCGGTGGCATTAACAACTTGGACATAAAGAACACTTCCAGTCTAGTCCGCATGTCAGCATGTCAGCAATGTTCCGTTGTTGGTTACGTCATAATGATCCATGCTCCCCGCGAGAATGTTCCATGCCAGCTGCAATAAATCCAACTTTTGGCCTTCTTATCTACTGGTAGACGACATTATCGTCGACGAGCTATTTCCTTCCCTTCAGCTAACCACTGCTGAAACTATCCAGCATGCTGGAGGTGGAGGCTGAACAATGAGTAATTGCATTGCTGTGATACCATTTTGTACGTATTGCGTTCCCCCCCCCCCAATCGTTTCAAAATATAATTGGATATTAACTCAAATACCCCAGCTGCAAGCATTTCAATTTGAATTTTGAATTCGTAATAAGTGATTGGTACGTCGTTATTTCAGCAGGATTGAGCTTAAGAAAGGACCGCTTGGTTTAATTACAATTGAATCAAGCAAAACAGCGTTTCAATGTGTTTGAATTGGAGGGGGAGATAATAACATTATAATCTCCCAAAGTAAAGTAACCCGCCGTGACGCGCCTCGGCAGTGACGTGAATGATCACCCCAGAATTCCTTTAGTATAGTCATCCCACTGAACCGTTTAATTTTTCCGAGTCATTCATACCTGTGCTTTGGATATCTGAAGTGGGGATGAACCACAATTAGCCACGTGACAAAAAGGGATTTGAATGAAACTGACCACGCAAAATCCTCGAGAAATGCTATCCCTATTATTGCATGTGGTCAGAAACAAGGTGGAGGTTAACCGCAGGGAATTGCGAAAAGTCAAATGTTCCTACATATCATCCTGGACAAAATCCTGCGTGGATCATGCGTAACATGGCGGCCAAATTAATATTTATAAATCTATTAATTAGTTTCCACTTAATTGTCCTTATATTTAGTATCCAGCCCGAAAAAGCAGTGAGTAGGAAAGTTGCGTTGGACTTTTATGGAAGCCAATTTTATTGGCTAGATGGTCATCATACATTCTAGTTTTCTACTTGCGCGCGTGCATAGAAGTGACGTAATTCTGAAATGGTTAAAAGCATCGGTTCTAAGGGTTGGATGTGGATCCTTGGACTCACGAGTCATCAGCCATTTATTTCCCACAGTTTTACTTGCGAACGAAGCGCGTAGAGGGGACATAATTGTAAGTCTCAAAAGTTTGAAATATCGATTCTAAGGTCTAAGGGGTCCTATTTTTATGCCAAATTCCAAACATCTTGACAATCAAATGATTTTACCTGATAAATGCAGAGCCTTGACCCGGGTAAGAGAAGCCAGTCTGATCAGAAGAGACAGCATGACGACGGTCTTCATCATTTTGAGATCTTGTAGGGAGACTGACTTATTGACTCTTGGATATGGTGTCCGAAACAAGACAAGTGTTTTGAGAAAGTTATTGGAGTTATGGTAAGTTTGAATGCCGGAATCGTACTGTCATTGGATACTGTTGGACAGCTAACTGGAGATTTTGGGATGAAGAAGAGATGTCGTCAGGCCACCCACCGCTTTCATTGGCGAACACCTTATTAGCCAAAGCGATTGGCCCCTTTCCCAAGAGGGCTTTCCCATATCATCCTCGCAGCGTCTTCCCATACGCTGGAGATAATTTGGTCAACCTCACCAGTGGTGTTTTGCTAAAATCTGGAACTTGACAAGGACAACTAATGAGTTGCTTATAGCTATCTTTAACCCCTGTAGGTCAAGAGGCGATATGTATTTACAACTGTCGCTTCATACCTCGGATTTTAAATATATCTGCCTTTCCTTATTGTCTGGGAATGGCGGACTGGACTTTAGACTATAGTAGCATATGTTTGTGGCTTTATGAGTTTCAAATTAATTCAAACCACAAATCAGCACTTTCAATCCGAATTGAAGTTTGATAAGGCGTGCATGCCAATTGTCAATTAAATAAAATTCATTCATTCAAGCCGAATTGAAAAAAATTGATTGCTCCTCTACTTTTCAACCACTTAATTAATAAGCCTCTTGATGACCATTGTTGTTTTGACACATCGGATTTTGGAGGTTAGAGATTAATTTATGGAAGCTGGCTGGCAATTTATTGCCATGAGGCTATTTCATTGCAGAGGTCACTCCAATGTAATGCAAGTATTACTGGAGCCGGTTGCTCCTTATTTTGCTTCTGGGCCATTTTTTCACACTGGCATGAGCATTGGTGAAGAGAAGAATTTGAACAAAACCAAGGTTTGAACTGCGCATATTCTTTGCGACGAAACGAAACTATGGGGCAACGCATTTTTAATCAGAGTTTCAATGGAAAAATACAAGAGTTTATTAAATTTAGATTAAGGAGCTGGCATTCCTTTAGCATAAAGATATATCAATAATTAAGATTAGTAATTGTAATTTAAAACTTTATTATATCCAAGACTAACATACCTTGCAGCCTAGGAGAAACTACTCTTAATTTCCTTTATTCTGGGAAAATTACTTCTATTGTGATTCGATTCAACGAGATTCCTGCTCGCTTCCAGCTTTCCAAGTGAAAAATCCAAACATTGGGATCATTAACAAAATATTTTTCAAAAGAGCCTAAAGCCTTAAGAGCATCAGGGTAATATTTGATTTCAAATGGAAGATTGCGTTCGGCCGTTAACTTTATACTTAATTTAATCTTAGTAGGAATTCTTTTATTGAACTCATTTTCGAACTCGAGCCTGTCAGCTACTTCCTCGAATTGCTCTTTGACGAATTTATGAAAATCATTGAAAGTATACTTTCTTCCGTAAAGTTGAAGCTCTGAGTTACATGTTTTGTCAAATTCTTTTGGAATTACTGACTCGTCAGATATCCAATGAGAACCTTCTATGAATTTTTTCAGTGTAATTTCTGGAATATTTGGATACAAATCATGGATTTTGGGAACAGGAAGAGACTGGAGTTGTTGCATATTAGTTATTTGAAAAGTCGTCTTAATACAGTTACCAAGTTTGCCCCCTAATCCAGGAATATCTCCGATAAGGATAAGCCTTGCTGCATTTTCTAAACCCGTGGGTGATAATATTGAAATAGATCCAGGCTTATGCATACCTGTTGCAATCTTGGCTTGCACTTTGTTCGACCCGATTCCCACCGAGGATTCCAATCCTTCAGAGGAACAGAGCCCTTTGACCTGCAGGATTTCCCTAATTATCCAGGTTGCAATTCTAGTGCCATACAAAAGACGAACTTCCTGAGCCTGCACTGCTGTGAATCTTATTCGATTTTGCAAAAATTCCAACTTGTTCTGGAAGTAGTTTCGATCTGGCTTGTTGGGTGTCCGGTAATCATAAAAGTAGGAAGCGTGCCAACAGTCCTGAACCATTCGGACAAGGCCATCAAGTTGATACCGGCGTTGCATATCATCAATTACGGGCGTGACGTCGATATAAAATTCATCTCTGGACGAGTATTCAAAAGTACAACGAACGTTGAACTGCTGCAAGACAGAGTGAATAGCTGCTTTGATGTCATGCGTTGCTTTCAGCATTGGGATCACATAGGGACGGCCATTTGGACGACTTGGTTGCTTGATGACCTTTAAATTTGTACATACTTGAACTGCGTCGACTACTTTAGGGGTCTTCTTCCTACTAATCCCATACTGTTTGGCTTCATAAGAGGCAGAAAGCAAACTGCAAAGTTACATTCAAAATTAGCAAAATGTTCAAAGTAGGCAAAACTATTTCCACAATTTACATGTCATCGGAATTTACTACAATCCTCGGAAGTCCAATTTGTTCCTTTTTTTGATACAATTGCACTTCGTAGCAATCCATGTCCAATAGCAGAATTACGCGGTTATCTAAAGTTCATACTTTTTTAGTTTCTTTAAAATATGTGACAGCATCTGTTCATCTTCTACCTATGCCGAATGGATCAATTTCTCCATTATTCAGTGAGATTGATCCAAATCTTGGGGACATGAGGACGCCACTTTCGAAATTAACTTGGCATTGCAGGCATTGTATTGCATCCCTGCCCAGGACAACATGATATTCCTCCTCATCGTCTAAAATAGAGCATATGAATTAGACGCAACCCTGGTAATTAAAGTCACTAAAAACCTTTGCTTACCAGGGATTACTACCATCTTCAAATATATTTTAAATAGATTCGATCCGAGAAGTATTGGGATATCCACCATACGGTCATTCCCAAGCCTAAATGTCCGTAGTCCCTCTGTAAACTTTGCTTTCACCGAAGAATAATTTTGGAATTTTCTGAATACAGCATGTCCCCTAAAACCGTTGACAATGACTTCGCCGTTGCAAATCATTGTTGTAATAAAACAACTGGAGTGTTTTATGTGATGTGAAGTGGGGTTGAAATTCGTTTTGGCTCTGCTGCATTGTGGAAGCAAAGCTCAAGGAGCTGAAAACTTGCTTCTTTCCATATCCCTAGCAGCCTGAAGGAGTCATATAGTCATGAAGAAAGTCGAGAGGTCAAAACAAAGCTATATGCAATTAACATTTCACTCTTGAAAATATTTCATCAGCACTTTAAAAATGACAGGATGACATCAACTAAACCGTTGTGACAGAATGTGTTCTTCAACTTCATTCTAATTTTCAGCCAGTTATTTTCATTACTTTTACCCATTTAACTTATTTCCTTATAGGCATTTGTTTATCCAAAATAAATCTTCCAAGGACCCTTGGACTAATTACTAGAATTAAGTTAACTACAATTAGTGCTAAAATGATAAGGAGACAAAGCTGACTAAAATAAGACTACATTGGAGACGAGACGATGTCCTGCATAGGTCCGATTAGAGTAAACATGATTCAGTGCCTCCCTTGTCCTTTGAAGTTTGAACTTTCAGGATTATAGGCTATTTTTAACGCTTGGTTTTTATCACAAACTTATCTATACACTCGTCCACTTAAGCAGGATGCAATATTTGTCAGTTTCTTCTTTTCCAGTTCCTTTCCGGCAGTTGGATAAATCTGACGCTAAAATGTTACCATTAATATCGTCCATTTTATTTTTTATTTTCCTATTTTTCTCCATTGGATCTTGTGCCCAAATTCCAAAGCGAAGTTCATGGGGAGAATATTGTAACGAGACTCAGAAATGTGACAAGAAGGCATGGCTCACTTGTAAATCTTCAACTTGTACCTGCATGTTGGAAGATATGGTCTACGACAGTGACAGAAAGAAGTGCCTATCGAAACCGGGTGAAAGGTGTCGATTTCAAATCACAAATTTTACAACTAATGACAATCTGTTTGCCCTGTTTGAAAACATTGACTGTGTTGGTGATGCTGAATGTGACAATGGATTCACTTGCTCTTGCATTGATGGATATTATGAAGCCCTTGATGGAAGTTGTATCCAAGAGAGAAAGATGTCAACGAGACTTGTGGTAGAGACGTCGAATGCAAGCCCGAAAAGCTTCTCAACTGCATCGATGGGCGTTGCCAGTGTAGAATTGAATACGAACATATCTACGCCTTGCCAAGCAATCTAAATACGAACATTTCAAGTAATGACACAAAACCAGCAGAACCCCGATGTGTTGGACAAGCAGGGATACTTTTGAGAAATGCCAATTTTTGCATAGAAGGAACTAAATCTGTTGGAGGTTTCTGCACCTGTTGGCCAGAAGCACAATATTTTGCTGGAATTGACGGCAGGTGTCACCATCGAAAGGAGTTTGGAATGTCCTGTTCGAAGAATGAAGAATGTTTATTTGAAAACAGTTTTTTGACTTGTATAAACAGAACATGTGATTGTGACATAGAGAAAACAGCTTTCCGGATTTTTAACAAAACATTTGAATGGGTGGAAGAAACGGAACATCGTGTCCTGAATCGGTATGATGAGAGGCCAAATTACAATCGAGATGATGCGTATTACACTGTAATAGGCAGGAAAGTTGTTTATGGTAAAATCTCCAGAAATGATCCCAACGCTATTTGCTACAGCGGACGGTGTTCCTACATCATCATTTCCACAGAAAACAAGACAGAAACAAGGACACTAAAACAGTGTGTTGGACTCGCGCGTCACTCTTGTAATCTAGACACGCATTTCATCCAACAAGCATCTTGCATTGCTGGGACTAAAAATACTTGCAAATGTGATGATGGATATTCTCCAAATGTAAACGGGACTTGTGGAATTGGTTACGGCCTTCGTTGTTCTGCGTCGACTCCATGCAGCGATTCCTTCATCTGTACCAACGGATTTTGCAACTGTGCCCAGGTGAAACATCAAGTCTACAACACATCCGTGGATAAATGCCTAGGACTGACATCCTCTTTTTGCTCAACTGATGATGACTGCGTGGAAAACACTGCCTGTTTTACAAATCCTAAGAATGGAATCAACCAATGCCTGTGCCAAGACGGATTTATTGTAAATCGATTAGGAAGGTGTGACAAAGGGTGGGGTAGCAGTTGTGGATACAATGACACAGTCCCTTGCGACGTAATTGGTGGACTCCAATGTCGGAACGAAAAATGCGCATGCCCAGACACTTTGTCGCATTTTGATAAACTGGCTCGGAAATGTCTTGGCCTCGCGGGTTCAAGATGTGGAGATCCTGAATTAAAATTGGACGGTGATTCGGACGAACTATGTGTCGAGAATTCTCATTGTATCTACGAGCACAATTTGGTCCCCGGCCAATGCGAGTGTGATCCTGGATATTCACCGAATGACGCCATGCTATGTGTAGTTAAGAGCGTTGAAGTGGATTCAGATGCGGATGACTCACACGAAGGATCTGGTTCCAATCACGAAAGTAATGCTTAGTGAAAGTCGGAATCCTAATAGCTGAAAGCGGATCAGCAATTTTATAGGAGGCACAAATTATTTGAGCGGGTGTACACTTCTTTTTAACTTAAGTATACCACTTAGTTTACCAAAAACATTTGATTTGAAATTGCTTAGGTTGTTGTGTAAATATTTTATTCCAAAGTGCCTGAGTATAGAACAATTTATTGTCAATTTGATTTCAATAAACCTGTAATTATTCATTTTTCGGTTTGTAAAACACCGGTGGATTGGAAGCTGGAGTTTCTTGGCTATTGGATTGATCGGACTGCATTCTAAGACTGCATCAAAAGACTCACCAAAAGGGGCTTGGCCAGACCTTGGTCTTAATGTTGCCGTAGTGCTTAACACAGATGCTAAGTTAACTAATTCTTAAGTTATATATGTTATATATGCTTCTTTTTGATGACTTTCTGATGAGTTTTATGTTGCAAAAACTATACCCTCCCTCCTGCAATAAGGCAGTTTGTGCTAGTATCAAATTAGTTATTTAAAGCCCAAAGCTTCCAAGATAAATGAATAATCTCCAATATGAACAAAATGCAGATGAATTAAAACGCCATTATATGTAGATGCTCCTGTCCTTGTGTAATAAAGTCTGGAGCCATCCACGACGCTACACGCGATACTTGCTGACACAGAAACTGGAAGGTCATTCATTATAACACGCATCTGGATTCTCTGGACTTTTTGTTGAATTTAATTCCTTAATAATACAGTTTCTAAATGCTGCCGAACACAATGAAACCCAACTCCAACTTCAAAAGAGCTGCAAATCGGATTATTCTACCAGAGTTTGTAAGTTTAAAGGTCAACTTTGTGGAATTGTGGAATAATGTAAGTAACTACTTTAATTTACAGCTATCGCCAATTTGTGTAATATTCCTTAGTGGAGTTTTCACTGCAATATGGGGATTTGTTTCAAATGCAACTGAAGAAGAACTGCTAAATGCATTGCGTAAGATTTTTAAAACTTAGAGGACGAAATATAGTCAAGATCTAAACATTTCTACGTCGTATTTTCAACCGCGTTTAATTTTTTAGATTCCTCGGATCCGCACATCATTTTTCCATGCGCCGCATCTATTTTCTCATTGGTGGATTTCTTTATAGCTTTCCTGCTTCTACTCGGGATTCATCAGGTTAGCAAAATCAAGATACTAACGGAGAATTTTAATTGAATCATTTTATTTTCAGTTAAGTGTGAAAACCTGCATCACTTGGATATTCATACAGTTGCTCCTGTTGACAGCATTTTGTCTGACGATTTTCGTGTGTCCGTTTGTAGCACCAAATATAATGTTGAGTTCGTATACATTTGGATGGGTAATCGGCGCTGTTGTTTTGCTTCTGATTTACAAACTGTATAGATTTAGAATAATATATTTCCTAATGAAAGAAATCCGAGAAGAAAGGCAGGTCTGGAAAGGGCGTTCGAAAGTTTATTCCCATTACATTTACGAATAGACTAAACCATGCTGAAATATTCGCAAATCGTTATTTAAGTGTGTAATTGTTAAAACATACAAATGGTAAAAATACACAATTAAAAATATAGTAGTGGCAATAAAAACACTGTGTGAGTCAATCATCAGTGAAGGTGTAAGGAATCCCAGAATCTGAGTCGATTTACAAATGGCTCCTCTATTAAGCCCCCGCGGAGATTCAAATTCATGTACTTGAGCGATGTATGATTAGAGTTGGCTGGTTCCCATTCTGCATTTCTGTACTTCAAGTATTGCCTAAATATGAAACTTTAAAATGCCTTTAAAATTCTCGACTAAAACTGAAATCAAAACTTACGTCTCCTTTGCAAAATCAGTCCAAAGTTTGACTAGCGATTTGCTCATTTCATAGTCTTTTGAGTGCGTTCCAATTTCCGCAAAATAATGCATGTTAAACAGCAGCGGAAGTTCGTCTGCATGCGAAGGACCTGTATTTAAATGCGTGATAGCAATTGAATTTAAAAATAAAGCCTTCCACTTACCATAATTGGGAACTCGCACTCCAAGAATGTACTTGCTGAATAAATCTTGAATGACATGGATTGTAACTTGAATCTCAACAGGCAAAAACACTTGTGGGGATATCCACTTGAATAAATTAAAAAGACTAATTTCGCCAGCGTATGACAAATAATACAAAAATACGGGTGCTGATTTAGAGTGGATTAGCGCAGCTTTGTGCGTCCCCTGGAAAAAATTGCGATCTACACAAAATATTTTAGATTACAAATCCAAGTGAGTTTCATAATGAGCTTTGGGTCACACCTGAAAATAATTTGGTAAAATTCTCCATCGAATGAGCAGGGTAAAGGTCGGCAGCTCCGCCAAAATAGTAAGATTTGATCTCTTGGGCTGCTCTTTTGTTTGACGAATCGTACGACAGCATTATGGGGGCCACAGTTTCCCAATCTTCTGTCAATCTTCCCATCAAGGCATGATCAGTCAGCAATCCTTAAATCAGAAAAATTATCATAACTATAACGCTCTTCTGCAATCTTTGTATTTTAATTTTTTATTAAACATACGGCCTAAATTGAATAAACCTTCACCAGCATTGACTCCTGTGAATAGACAATTAAAAAAAAATGATAAAATCATTATAATTAAATTGGTTATTTGAGTTAAGCCAGTTACCATTCATCCAAGGTACAGGGCTGAAGCGTCCACTTTTGGCAATTGCGTGTGGATCCTCTGACAGGAACGTGTCCGATCGAATCACAGATTCAACAGACGGAACAAATGTGTCATAAGGGTCGCGTAATGGGCTCTGCAAGTTAAATGCAAACATTTAGCTTAAGCAAACCATAGAATAAATTCAAGGGTACAAGTCGTTATTATAATTATAAAGTGGACATTTTTAGAAGATGTCGATGCGTGCAGATTCTGTGCTCAATAAAAATGCACATGAAATAGCATTGATTTTGCAATAATTTTCAAAATTTTGGCATAAAATTGTTATAATTGTGGTCACGCGATGCAATTGCCGAGAATAAACAGGCGTTGACGGCTTTTTGTGCAAGTTTTGTTAATAATGGTCTTGATGAGCGTCCGTCCTCTCCCATGTCACAAAGTGTGTCTTTTATAGGTTGCATTATGTGTTAATTAGCTAAGTGACTCGAGAGTATTAGCAGAGGAAGCAATAACAAAGATATTGGCATTTATGGCTAGCAGAACTGAAATGCCTATTTGATATTTTGATTCCCACGCGCATTGTGCGGTGACACTTGAGGATAGCGGAAGTTTAATTTCTACTTCCTTGAATGCATTGTTGTTTTACCATCACAGCAAGGTGAACTTGAACGAGCTTCCGCGCATCCATTCCTTTCAAGCACGTAACAATTTCGGCAGATGAATTCGTTGGGCAACCAAGTTTTAATCCAAATCGCCTTGCTTGCTCAGCAGGGGATTTCGTCAACGCCCACGGCTTCAAAGCCGTCCCGGATTGGGAAATAGCTTTTTGAAAAAGCCCTGAAATTTTTAAAAGATATTTGTTTTAAATCATAGTTACCCAAGCCCAATGCAAGCCATTTCTGTACCTTTGGATGCTGGAGACAGAATGTGATAATGAACGCTAGCACCTTAAAATGCACAACATTTTTTTTTATGAAAAGTTTGATATTTAAACGCATAATAAGCTTGCGACAATCTTACCACCGGCGGACTCTCCAAATAAAGTTACCTGTGAAAATGACAGAAGTACTAATTAGCGAGGTCGTTAAGGATAAATCTAATCTGAACTTAATTTACAATCGTGTGTTAATGAGATTCGACTCACGCTTTTGGGATCTCCACCAAATGCGTTGATATTTGACTGAACCCAGCGAAGTGCCATGTTTTGATCCTTAAGACCCATATTTCCTCGCACAATTTCGTCATCAGTATTCAGAAAACCTGTAGAATTTTATGACATTCAACACAGTGGTCCTAACAGTACCATTTGGTACATCATTTAAAAATTTTCATTGTCAGAACTCAGGGAATGAATATTGTAGGTCACATAATTCCCTTTATGGACTCTTAATTATCATGGTCAAAAGATTGTGAGAATAAAACTATAGTCACTAGTTCAATCGTTGAAGAACTTTTATTGCAATTCTGCAAATAACGGGCTTACCCAAGGCGCCAAGTCGGTAGTTGAAGGTCACTAAAATAACATCTTGGTTCTCCATGAAGTATTTGGCACGGTACATATTTGAGCTGCCGGCCATAAACAATCCACCTGAATAGCATAATTAGCGAAAAAATTATATAAATATTCTACGAAAGAATGTTTTTTATATGGAACATTACCATGAATGTATACCATCACAGGTAGCAATTTCCCAGGATTTCTTTCAATCTGCAAATCCATAAAAAAAAACCAGACGTAAATTATATAAGCATACAAATGGCAAACAATTTTTTGTGCTGCCAAACGCTCAATTTTGATATTTCAATATTAACGTATTCGACTGATTTCACCAAAAAAGAAAATTAAAATTATATCAACTTTATTCATATTGTTGAATGTAAAAAATACGAAAGCGGCTCTAATAATTTTGTCGTGCATTATTACATTGGATGATGTCGAATTGTTCTTTTATATTTTAAGAAGAACGAATCAAATTACCCGTGGTGTGAAGACGTTCAAATAAAGGCAGTCTTCAGCCCCTTGTATCCTTCCGGTGATCATGACTTCCGCTTGTATGCATTCTGACTCGAATTTGTTCCTCTTGCGAACCCCTTCCCATTGTCCAATCAAAGGCTTCGGTGGCTAAACAATGAAATAAAACAGACATATTAATTTACATTTAAACTAATTTAGTTCTCTACTAAGGCATTCAAAGCATACTTCAAATCGAAGTTCGGCAATTGGTGGGTACGCATAAGGAATTCCAAGAAACTCGTAGTACTTTGTCCCTGATCTTGACACTGACACGATGCTTTGAATTTTTCCATTTGCAATTTCAATAATTGGACCATCAATGGTCATAAAGAATTCACGGTAACAGTACGTAGCCACTAATGTCACAATTATTCCAAACAAAGAATTCTTTGGTTGATGCTTCCCATCCATTGTTTTTGCATTTAAGAACTTTTGGGTCAAAAAACTATAAGCAGCCACAATATTCACCATTTCTAAAATACTGTTTCACATTTCGGATTTCGAATTTGTTTGCGTTGTTCTACTTTTCCACTTCGCTCTTGAACTTCATCCAGCCTACGGGAGTAGGACGCCAACAATGGAGAAGATCAAGGACCTTCTCACTTCCACTACTGATGAAACAACAATGAAAAGATTCCGTTTCCAACTGAGCCGTGATTCCTTCCTTTTGGGTATTCTGCATTGACTTGTTCAACTTGGATTAGGAAGTGTGGAACTTCATAGCATGTGTTGAACAAGGCCGATCGAAGCCATTGAAGGTGCACGGGATTTGATCTTGAATTTATCCCTCACAGTCACTACACTCATTTTTCAATTCAACTGCAATTAATGTGACTTTTTAGTGCAAAAATGCTATGCATTTTAGGTGCAGAACTTTTGAAACAATTAAAAGCGTTCGAAAGTGTGTCAACGCTACTTAATTAGTGTCTCCTTTGCCGATTTCACTCTGAAGTGAATATAGCAAGCAAATGGCATTTTCTCATGTTTCAAAACCATTATTCTGCAGGACTGTCTGTGGCTTTTGGAAGATGCAGCAAAAGTCTCTTCTTGACAATGCAATTATGTGATGTGTATCCCTCCCAACGCATTACTGGGGTTTAACTAAAACAATCCAAACCCATTGTTGCAGTTAACACAATAATGCCAAAATTCCTATAACTGCAGCTTTTACTTTTTAGTATAAGGGTTCATTTCTTCATTTATGCTTCGTTGAAGTTTAAAGTCTCAGACAAGACGAATGCAATGGCTAATTTTTTTTAATTATTTTTCGATTGCAAATTAATGTCAAAAATTTGTAACAAGGCAATCGAATTGCCCAATTCGGGATAAATTCTGATTAAAGGGATTAAAAATGACAAAACTCCTGAGAACATTGCGTAGGATAATTAATCCTGCAACTTTTATCGGGTGACAAGGTTCAAGTGTCTGATAAAACTGGCGGAGTTGAACATGATGGGATTAAGAATAGCATTATTAAACCGTTCAGCATACGAATTTCAGATTAGTATAGCTGAACAAGATGTTCCTCTTTGTTGTCGCTGCGTTAGTAATAATTTTCCTGACGACTTTGATCGTCTATGCTCGCTGGAACTACGGAACGTTGGAAAAACTCGGAATTCCTGTTGTGACGCCTTCCTTCATTCTTGGAAGCACGCCAGACTTGCATAAGAAAGTTGCTCATTTCGAAGATATCGAGCGCTTTAAAAAATATGGAAAAGTTTACGGGGTAAGGTTATAACTTTGCTCCTGGGATTTCTAATTTGATTGCAAAATGGTGATTTTTCGGCAGGTATATGAAGGTCGATATCCTCAAGTTCACATTTGTGACCCTGCGTTGATTCGTTTGATCTACTCCAAAGACTGGGAGCATTTCCATGATCGAAGAGCTGCGGAATTGGGCGATGTCATGCTGAATGAAATGCTTGACTTTGTAGCGGGTGAGAAATGGAAGGAGATAAGAACTTGCCTCACCCCAACGCTCTCTAGTGCACGAATCAAACAAATGGTCGCCATTACTAAAGGTGTCGTCCAGGAATTTGTAATCGGACTTCATAACCAAATGTCAAAACAAGGAACTGATAATCTAAAACTGGAAATCCGAGAGTGAGCTAACCACAAATTGATTAAAATTCAGGCAAACGATTCAACTTGACTTTTAATTTCTAGTCAAATGGCAGGTCTGGTTATTGACTACCTGGCACGATGTTCATTTGGAATCAAAATTGGAAATGCGGCTGACCCGAATAATTTTTTTGTAAAAACGTTCAAGGAATTATCTGGAAATGATCGTGAATTTGGCCTTCTGTATAATTTAACCCGTAAGGAAAACCACTGGATGGGCTGGTAAAGGAAAACAGAATTATTGGAAAATTATTCTTCTATTTTAGTCACGTTTCCATTCCTCGCCAAGCTCTCTCCGACATTGGACAATTCAGCCACAACCAAACTTGCCGACGCTTTTCGAGGCGTGATGAAGGATAGATTGGCACAGAACTCTGGGCAGAAAGTGAACGACTTGGCAGACAAACTGAATGAAATGTTGGAATTGGTCAATACTGACAAGTATCGACGGCTTGGAATAACTGAGAACACAATCCTGGCTCAAGCTGTTGGTGGATTTTTCCTCGCCGCTTATGACTCCATCATCACTGGAATGGTAATGCTGCTTTACTACTTGGCTACAAATCCAAACGCTCAAGAAAAAGTACAGAACGAAGTGGACAAGTACTTTGGAAAACAAAATTCGGAATTAACACTCGACTCACTGTCAGAGTTGCCCTACCTTGGAGCATGCATTACTGAAGCCCTCCGTCTCGTGCCACCTTTCATTCGTCCTGAAAGAATTTGTACCAAGGACTGGAGTCATGAGAATTTGCGAATCAAGAAAGGGACAATTGTCATGCTTCCAGCCTGGCCATACCATAGAAATCCAGAACTGTTTCCAAATCCTGATGCCTTTTATCCCGAACGATTTTTAGGTGACGACAAACAGAGTCTGGATAACTATGCATTCGCAACATTCGGATTTGGCCCAAGAAATTGTCCCGGTGCTAGATTTGCAAATGAAACTATAAAAATGTGTATGGCATACATACTAAAGGATTTTCAGTTCAAGACTAACGCTCAGACGAAAGTAGAGTACAAGCCCGGCGTGCTTTTCCTCTTGATGTATAATCCAATCTACCTTGATGTGATTTCTCGGAAATCTTAAAATAACTAGACTTTTACTGGCAAATAAAGATTGTAATTGGTGATGTGATTTAATTTATTCTACTAATTTCAGAGAAGGATTTGAGGAGACATTCGCTTTAGTAGGATGGACCTTGACGTCCAAAGAGAGATCAACCTTGTCTTTGTTTGTCTTTGACTGAGGTTAGAAGGACTGGCTTACCTTGAACTTGGGAGCCTAAACTCTTCACACGACCTTGTACACGCATGATCTATTCTCATTCCAATAAACCTACAAGCATAAAATGTTTATTGAGATTAGCACTAAGTATACATGAGAGTTCCGGCCATGCGAAATACGTGACTCTTCCTTGAGCACCCGGTGGTCCGGTGATGAGGGCAGATTTTAGCTACTAATGTCACTCAAGTCGAGTCTTTGAATTCTTCGAGAATAGGATTTTATCACCAGCAAAAAAGTGATTGGAAAATGAAGTTTTGAAAACGTAAGTAGAACAGTTTATGATCTGATTGTACGGTTTGGTCTAAACTTCATAATCCAAATTACGTGGTCAAACTGATTCTTCTGTTTATAGTCTACGAAGACGTAAGTAGAATAAGTTTCCATTGTTTTCAGCAATTTTCCCTTTTGTTTTTGGCCACTGATTCCTGAAGCGGTTGTCCATTTGTTTCCTTCATACCCAAGGAAAACAGAGACCCAGTGACTCCGATCACTGCAAACGCAAAGAATGGAAAGGACGCGTTTCCTGGGGATTATAAATTAAAAGTAAAAGTCCCTGAGTACTTTTTGATGCTTTCTTACGTGTGCCTAAGTATGCCAACTGAGAACCAATGACCCCTCCAATGGAAGAACTGATCCCACAAAGCCCTGTCCCCATTGACCTCACTGAGGTAGGAAACGATTCACCCGCCAAGGCTCGTGTCGCTGAACGCGCTACGGCTATTCCGAATTTCCCAAGCAGCGCTACCATGAGGACAAGTGTAGGAAATGCCTTGATGTCCAATGTGAGTTGCATAATGGCCAAAACTACTAAGAAGAATGCTCCAAGGGACATGGATAAAATCACAGAAACCCGCCGTCCATAGCTGACAAAAAGTTCAAATTCCAACCTTCGATCAATGTGGAGTGTCTTGAACTATTATGGCCGCGACTACTAAGATAGAATTCTCTTTTCAGGTGAAAAGAGTACCCTACCTTAGTTGGCCGTGCTCGAACTTACCGATTCAATATAAGCAAGGCACTTGGAAATCCAATCTGAAAAAGAAAACCAAAATAGTCAATGAAGTTTCACGTCGATTTAAATTTACGTACTGCATCGATTAAACCTATGTAGAATACGTTCCAGTAAATATCGCCATCCATGTTCTTAATGTTAAAAGTGACGCCAAAAAAGATGACAGCCCATGAACAGAAAATAATCATTATGCATATTGTCGTTTGTTGCAATTCCGAGTTTTCATGTTTGAAGAAGTCCATGTATGTGGGACGCATGTGAGTTTTCGTAAGATTCTCAACGGATTCAGCTGGACATTCTTTACTGACGAGTTTCTCAATGACTTCCCGCGGAATCGGCTGTCGGTTATTGACCCTGCCCATTTCGTCGAGGACTTTGATCAGTTCCTCTGTTTTTCCTTTTTGCAGAAGCCAACGCGGACTTTCTGGCATCAATCTGCCAAAAAAGATCTTTAAAGCTGTTTTAACCAATCAAACATGTCTGACGTCACATACGGAAATAAGAAAACGACGAACAAAAATGGCACAGTCGTCACCCACATTAGAGCTCTCCAGTTGTTTGGGATCAAGTAGGCCAAGAGGGCCAGTAGCATTGTACCCTCCCCATATGGACCAACGGACCCTCCTAATGGTCGCCATTTAATGGGCATAAATTCCAAGGCGTAGACGACGCACATACTTGAATAGCTCAGAAATCCCGCTCCACAAAAAAATCTTGCGGCGGCATATACATACGGATTAGGAGCTACGGCAGACACGCCAGAAGCAATGGCGAGAACTACTAGTGTCGAAATAGTTGTATATTTCCTGCCATACCAATCTGACGCTAGGGAGATGTAAACGTTTCCAACTAGCATTCCCGCCATTTGAATGCTTGTGAAGAAATCAGATATCCAAGCAGAATCACACACGAGATGCCACTACAAACGTAAATTAAAATACATACTGTAGGTTAAGTAAGTAATCGATGAGCAAATTACCTCTGCGACAAATGAACTTATGGGAGTTGAAATAGTGCCATTACAGCGGCACAAATTGCCAGAATCAATAGTTTCTTTATTACAAAACCATTCTTGCGGATAAATTCCTGTCGGTTACGAAATTAACTTTTCATTCAATTAATAATTAGGCTTTTTAATCTTACCAGTAAATATGTGGACGCTCATTAGAAATGCATTTGGCAATTCAAATATAAGGAGCAAGAAAAGGATCCATACTTGGTATTTTCCAAATCCTCCTAATAAGAGTTAATTCAATTTTGATAGTGTTGGAATTCAATGAGCTTAATGCGCTACCTAACTGTTCAACAATTTCTTCAAAATTTCCAGGATTTGTGCGTCCCATATTTGATACTCTCAAGTAATTTGTCCTAATTTCACACAAGAATTTAAGTAATTGAAAAATGGTGATGTTAACTACTTCTGCAGAAGAAGACAGGTCGTGTATGACTAATGACGTTAAATCATTTGACACGTAGTTTTCATGAATTCAAAGTTCATCTTCTTATCGCCAAAAAGCAGCAATAATTTTCGCGACGATGACTTTCTGGAGCGGTTTGACCTATCACGCAACTTATAATAGGCCACTGATAATATCACATCCCCAAAATAAATTCAAGGCAATGGGATTTTCCTATATTGTAAAAAATTCTCTGCGTGCCCCACATTTGGATTAAACTGAGCTCGCCGCTTGGTAAGAATTCAGTCCTTACCGATCAATATGAATGAGAAAGTTAATAAATTCACGCAAACACAACTCACTGGAAAATTATCGGTAGTAAAAATCGGCAAATCTCTATAAAAATAAACCGAAATCGACCAAATAACTGGGATACTGGGATACCAATAATCTGATAATCGAAACCAATACCTAAATATAATACTATAAAATATGAATCGTGAACACGATGATTATCTTACTAAAATTATATAAAGTAAAATTATTTGCCACAAGCTTTTAGTCGGTGGCAAATATTGTGTCCCACAGGACGGCCTTGATTTCACCCAAAGCGCCTAGAAGTGCTAATTTTCAAAGCCTACTTACGCTGTTCATATATCAAAATGAGTGGACGTGGCAAATGTTTCCGGAAGCAGAATGATATGGCGATCATTTTGGTGCTAAAAATAATGGTTGGGTAATTCCAGCGCCATTATTTGACCAAAAATCAACTGAGCTGTTGCGTAACAAAGGTCGCCGCCTAATTAAGTAGCGGAAGCTACTTTATGCATTTGTCCTGTCTGTCGTCTGTCGTCTGTCTGTCGTCTGTCTGTCGTCCTTCAATAACTCAGGAACTACTGGACAGATTTCAAATCTGTTTTCA